>VSMD01070998.1:0-10138 GCA_008750895.1 Mirza zaza
TTGAGACAGAGTCTCACTTTATTGCCCAGGCTAGAGTGAGTGCCATGGCGTCAGCCTAGCTCACAGCAACCTCAAACTCCTGGGCTCAAGCAATCCTGCTGCCTCAGCCTCCCGAGTAGCTGGGACTACAGGCATGTGCCACCATGCCCGGCTAATTTTTTCTATATATATTAGTTGGCCAATTAATTTCTTTCTATTTATAGTAGAGATGGGGTCTCGCTCTGGCTCAGGCTGGTCTCGAACTCCTGAGCTCAAATGATCCGCCCACCTCGGCCTCCCAGAGAGCTAGGATTACAGGCTTGAGCCACCGCGCCCGGCCGAGAGTGACATCTTGAAAAGAAAAGGATGTTAGAAGAAGGAGTTTCTGGAAGTTCTGCAGTGTGGTGATTAAATTAGAATTGAGGAAATGAGCCAATTATAGGCTCTTCTGAGAAGTTTGTGGAGAGGACAAGAGACTGGCTGTGGAGAGAGCAGGTGTTAAAGATTTTTGTTTTCTTTATTGACAACTTCCTCTCTCTCTCTTTCTCTCTCCCTCTCCCCCTGTGTATAACCATTTGAGAGTATATCACAGGCATCATGTCCCCTTACCATTAAATGTTTCATTGGCATTTTCAAAGAAGAACATTCTCTTACACGCTATGTTTTTTTGAAAATGGGAGAGATTTGGGTATGTTGAAAAGCCTAAGTGAAGGGTCCAGTGGAACAGAAGAGAGAGAAGGGATTGTCCTTGCTGAAGGCTTCTGGAAAGGTCCACAGGGTGGGATCTAAAGCCCGGGTGTGTGTGTGTGGCGGAGGGGTTGGCTTTCACCAAGGGCAGGATGGCATCTCTGTTTTAAGGGGCGGTGAAGGTATGCCCCTGTGGGAGCCTTTGTTGTGTTTGATAGGGGAGTTGAGGACCTTCCTCCCTGCTAGTTTCTGTTTCCTTTGTCCATTAAGAACGGAGATGATCTACTGAAAAAGAGGAGCAAGGTGTCTGAGTGTCGGGGGAAGGTCTGCGTTGAAGAAAAGTGGAGAAAACATGTTGTTCCCTTCCAGAAGCCTCTGGAGCAGAGGGTTAGGTAACACGAAGGGAGAAGCAGGAACCAAAGGTGTTTGCTGAAACTTCAGGCCACGGAGGGAGAGAGGCAGTTATAAGATAAACATCTCAGTATCCATTTGGCCAGCTGGTTGGATCCAGGTTGGTGCTCATCCATCTGCAGTGGTCCCCAACCTTTTTGGCCCCAGGGACTGGTTTCATGGAGCTCAGGCGGTGATGCATGGCTTGGTTGGGGACTGTAGAGGTAGAGCAGAGCCAAGCTGCCCTGTTTGGTTAATCTCACATGGAGGGTAGGGAGGCCAGGGAGTTCATCTAGGCTGGGGTTTTGACAAAGGGGTGTGAAGAAAAGACAAAATGGGCAGAGGAGGGGAGTTTAGGATGTTAACAAAATTATGGACCGTAGAATATACTGGATAAGGATGAGAGAAGCAAGATGACTATTAGGTAGGAAACAGAGAGGCAAATGGACTAGAGGCAGGCTGGGAAGATAGGAGCCTGTAATTTCTTTTTAAATTATTACTGTTTCACTTATTAGAACTATAGATACTATACACCTTACATGCACTAATTTTATATCATTCTTATGACAACTCTATGAGGTAAGTACATTATCGTCAAGTATTTTTATAGATAAGGAAACTGAGGGTGTCTTGCCCAAGGTGACGCAGCTAAAAAGTGATGGCAGAGGGTCAAACCTTGTGCTGTTTAACTCTAGAGACACACTGGATCCTCCAGTTTGTGCTTCCCTCAGTTAAGAGAATGAGTGTTTAAAAATGCAAAATGATCATCTCACACCCCAGCTCAGAAGCCTTCATTATATTAGGATTTAAATGGAAATATATGTATTTCAAAAATAAGATACATTGGACGATGGGTGGTAATTAATGTCTCAGAGGAGGAAAGGAAAGGATGAATAGAGAGTTGGATAGATGGGTAATTATGTAATGAAGCCAATCATAGCAAAATGTTAATTGGGGAGTCTTTGTGGTAGCTATAGGATGTTCACTGTGTAATTCTTTATGCTTTTCTTTATGTTTGAAAATTTTCATGTTAAATATTGGGAGGGAAGTGCCTTAATTGAAGAAAAGTAGATGAAGTTAAATCACTTCTTATATGATCTTGATTGACTTGTATTTCTAGGTCTGTAAGAATCTGCAGAGTCATAGAAGATTGGCTGCCTCCTGGTAAGCAGGTTTTTATGTACTGTACTTAGATACTTCTTGTGCCTACAATCCCAGGGCATCTGAGACTCTCCCGTGCTGAAAAAGAGTATTTAAATTGTGTAATTAAAGCACTTTTAAGTGAGGAAAATAAGCACTTCTGGGAAGGAAGTTGAACCACAAAGGATAATGGGGCCAAGGATGATGATCGTATTCTACTTGCTGGCCCAGCGTCTTTCAGACCATAAGAAGGGTTTCAGCTGCCCCCATTGCTTGCTTTCTTCTATACAAATTCATTGAGTCCCAGATAATGCATTTTACATGCACTAAGACTTATTTTCAGTAAGCGTTTTGTTTTTTTTTCTCATCATTTTTTTGGTCCAGCGCCCAGTTTGGAATGCATTTGGTATTTGATGTAAGTGATTCTAAAAACAAAGAAAAGAGAGGTATCACGTCAACGTGCTATTTGTTTTCAAAGAGAATTCCTTTCTCTACCTGGCAGAAATGTTTGAATAGAAGAAAGTAAGTAAAATTAATAATAATTTAAAAATAAAATATTAAATATATTTTTTTAAAAAAGAATTTCTTTCATTTCACAGCACTAACAACACTCTCAGTTGATGCTTGGTTTCAAGGCATCTTTGCAGGCAGGCGGGATATGCCAATATCATTCATTGACCTGTTTGTTCCCTTCCGGAAGCCTCCAGAGCAGAGTGTTAGGTAACATGAAAGGACAAGGGAGAACCAAAGGTGGATGCCACAGAGGTGTTTGCTGAAACTTCTGGCTTGGTTGGCTAATATGGAAAGTGTGAAAAGACAGGATGTTCCTGCTTCTTCGGGAACCTGGGTCACTCCACTCCTTTTAGGAGCAATCAGCTGATACCTTGGCTCACTCTATGCCTGAGCGAATATGCACAACAGCATGTGACTGGGTGTCCTCAAACAAGAAGGGTTTTGCCAGACCTTCCTGTTGACTTGTTTTTATATATCTCCTATCTTTGACTAATCAGCTGGTAGCTTAGGCTGCAACTTTGAAGCTGTTCGGACCCAGGAGGCTGGGAGGACTTCAAGCTGGGTTCATCCTAGCTTGGCGACCTTCTAGATGAGTTACTTGACTGCTGTCTGTGTCTGGATCTGACTGTAAATGAGGGTAATAAAAGGCTTCATAGGGTTATTGCAGAAGAGGCTCTTACAACAATGCCTGCATGTAACAAGCACTCAATAAATGGGGAACTTCTTATTCGTATACTGCTCGTGTTATTCTGAAATTCCTTCTTTCATTCACACATGTGTCTTTAAGATCTTTTAAGTTCTGACTGTCATTTTAACCGCTGCACAGGATTCTCTGATTTGGAGTATTGCCTCCTCCTAAAGCTATTCCTTTTGCTGTCTTCTCTAACTCAGTTAATAACACTGCCTAGTCACTAAACTGTCTCTTCTCTTTAACACGTTTGTCCTTTCAGTTATTAAGTTCTACTCTCATTTTAGTTCCTAAATATATTCTTTTTTTGAGACAGAGTCTGACTTTGTTGCCCGGGCTAGAGTGCAGTAGTGTCAGCCTAGCTCACGGCAACCTCAAACTCCTGGGCTCAAGCAATCCTTCTGTCTCAGCCTCCCAAGTAGCTGGGACTACAGGCATGCACCACCATGCCCGGCTAATTTTTTCTATATGTTTTTAGCTGTCCAATTAACTTCTTTATATTTTTGGTAGAGATGGGGGTCTCACTCTTGCATCAGGCTGGTCTCGAACTCCTGAGCTCAAACGATCCACCCGCCTCAGCCTCCCAGAGTGCTAGGATTACAGGTGTGACCCACCGCACCCGGCCCCCTAAATGTATTCTTAATCTCTCTTAATCTACTCTTGACCCGTGAGGCCCTGACCTAGTTCATTTGCTCTTCCTTTCTCACCTGGACCACTGTAGGTGAGTGAAGAATTCTTGTCTTTCATGAGATTGCCTGTCACTAGGCTTATGTGATACAAATTCAGCTGTCTGTGAGTCTAGCTGTCAGATGCAGATCTGACCATGTAGCTCCTCTACGTGTTGTATGGTGGCCCATGGCACTCGTGAGACCTGATGCCAGCTATAATAAGATTTACTGGTGACAGCAACCTATGAGGCAGAGGGTCCAGGATCTCCCCAGGCCCATAGTTGTTTCACAGAGAGGTAGGCAGGGCTGGAGGCACTACAGAGAGCCCTCCAGTAGGGAATCTAGCGCCCCGCAGGTGGCTCCAGGAGGCAAAGAGAACACCTAGTTTTAAACAAGAAATGTCCAAACGCTGAATCCAATAAGCCACCTTCGGGGTGTCCAGAGAGTTTTTGTATCAGCTGGAGAGTTTTTGTATCCAAGTTGCTGACAGCAGCCAGGCCTTGCTGTTCTTCCTAGAGCTGGGTACAGGAGGGAGGGCGCCACAGCCATGCAGCTGCAGCCACAGGGTTTGTCCTTCTCCAGCTACTAAATTATGTGACCAATCCTTGACACTCACTTTAAATTCCTGACACCCCACACCACTTGTAATTGTCCAAGTGGTTCTCCCTGAGTTCATGCTTTTCGCCTCACGTGGGGATAATCTCCTCCAGAAAGCCTACTGCCCCTTCTGGGCTCCTCTCTGTTTTAACTCACTGTGGTAACATGGTATGTCTCTATGTTTGGATCACGCCAAACTAGGAGGGAAGGGTCTATGTGACATTCCCCTTTGTGTCCCTAGTGCCTGGCACCAGGCCTGGCATGTTAAATAATTGACTGAATGCATGTTTGAGTAGGCCGTGGAGGAAAATGCAAATCACCTGTAATCATGTTGCCCACATAACCACCGAAATTAATTTGGGATATACCCTCCCAGACATTTTCTCCCTAGTTTTATGTCTCTATATTTTTCACACACACATCTTGCATGTGATACACACCTTACCATAAATACATTTTTATTTCTTTATGTAAAATAAATGACATCTTATTTTATAAAATCTGGGTCAAACTTTGTTGTTTTAAAAGCTTTTTACGTTTACTATATCATGAACATTTCCCCTTCTCATCAAATGTTCTTGTTGCCCTTGAATTATATGCTGCATAGTATTTCATGGGTGAGGGGCTCTAGGATTGAACCCTTCCCTTTTTGGACATGCAGCTTATTTTCCAGCTGAAATTAGTAATGGTTTCTTTCTGCTGAGACTGTTCCCTTCTCGTGATGAAGAAAACGTGGTAAACAAATACTGGGTTGGTTTATTTATTTTTTCATGTTAGAAAAATTGATGGGTGGAGGGGGTTCTCAATGGTTGAAAGTTTTGTGTTTTTTTGCTGAAACCTTTTGGAAGAACATTATAATTAGAAGTTGTCATTTCTTTTTAAGTCACCAGAGTGTTGTTGCATAGGTTGTAATCCTTCATTGGCCATATGGGTGATTTAAATACTATGTTCCATACAAGGATCATATGCTATAGTTTTGTCCTTTAATTTCTGTGCAATTCAAAACACTGACAAATTTCGATAATGTCCGCATTGCTGTGTCTGCTCTAATTTCTTCTTCCTCTTCCTCTGTAGATGACTCAACAAGTTTTTCCAATTCCTCATTTAACACTTTTCAACAGTCTTCAATGTGTTCTTCCGTTTCTTCATCAAGCATGTTGGCAAGTCCTTTTCTACCAACTTGTTTTGCTGTGTGAATGATTTTCCTAACTTCTCAATCGATCCCCAGAATCCTTTAAAATCATTCACAATTCCACTCCATAAATTCTTCTAGCAGGCACTTACAGTTTCTGGTTTTAATTCATCCATAGCAGCTTTGATGAATGTTATTGCATTAGCAATAGCAAATGGTTTCAGCACTGCATTATGTCCAGTTTAGGGTCTGCATCAATTGCTGATGGAATACGATCAAATACCACAAATACCAGGCAGGTGTATGTTGTTGTGACACACAGAATGACACCCTGGTCAAGGGGCTGAAGCAATGAGGTTGTGTTTGGAGGTAAAAATGCAACCTCAGCATTTTTATTTTCATAGCAAACAGCTTTACAATGGCCAGGTGCATTGTCTATTATTAATAGGACTTTAAATTCGGATCCTTCTTTTTCCAAGTATTTTCCCACTCTGGGATGAAGCATTGGTGGAACCATTCCCTAAACAGGATGGCTGTCATCCACACTTTCTGATTATGTTTCTGATTATATTGGCAGATAATTTTTGTTTTTGTTTTTGAGAGCACGTGGTTTCTTCACTCGGACACTAGCATGGCTTTATCATGTGCCTTGCAGCGTTGCCACACAGTACCTGAGTTAATCTGCCCTTCCATGCTTTATGCCTGATGCCTCTTTTGCACTTTCATGAATGTAGGTTCTATTGGGGATCATCTTCTAGAAGAGCCTGATTTCATCGCAATTGAAAACTGGCTTTGCATGGTATCTTTTCTCCTTAATCAATTTCTTCAACACTGCCAAAATGTGGCAGCAGCTTCTTCATTGGCAAATCCAGCCTCTCTAGTAATTTTTATATTTTTCAGTCCAAACCTATTCCTGAGTCTATGTAATCATCACTTAGTTTCCATAAGTGGCTTGATACCACTCATTTCAGGGGATCCCTTGCCGAAGTCTTCATATATCGTCTGTGCTTTCTGTCGCAACATGTTGCCGTGAATCGGAACACATTTTCTGTTCATCTCTTCCACCCATGATTTTAATGCCTTTTCCATCTTAACTAAGTACTTATCAGGCACCATGGCCATAACGTTTGTAGTCTGAGGTGCAACGGCAAAACTAGCATGAACTTCTTTTCCTTTCCTCACCATTCCATGCATAGAAGATTTGTTCTTATGGTAGATCTTAGCAACCTCAACATACCATTTTTTCTTTCCTTATTAAGCTGAGCTCTTTCACCTTGTCACTTAAAGGAGGAGCACTTTATGGCTTCTCTTTGGCTTATTCAAATTGCCAGCATCACTGCTCTTGAGCTTTGGGACCATTATTAAGTAAAATAAGGGTGACTTAAACACAAGCTCTGCAAAACTGCCACAGTCAATCTGATATCTGAGGTGGCTACTGAGTGACTAAGGGGCAGGGAGTGTATACACCGCATACTCCGGACAGAGGGATGATTCACATCCAGGATGGCGCAGGACAGCAGCGAGAGGTTTCATTACACTCTTTAGAATGGTGTGTAATTTAAGACCTATCAATTGTTTATTTTTGGAATTTTCCATTTAATATTTTTGAACCACAGTTGATCGCAAGTAACCGAAACTGCAGTAAGCAAACTGTGGATAAAGGGGGACTATTGTAAATTATTCTAGCTTTACTGGTGTTTGATCTTTAAGAATCTTCTAGCTATGGCTCTAATGAAGGTTCCTGCTATGTAGTGCCTTTGCTATTGAATTAAAAAATTTTTTTTCCATTGCAGGACTATGGCGTCCCAGGAAGCCACTCCAAGCAGCCAGTCAGAAGAGAGCTATGCTTTGGACCTTCCATCAGCATGTGACATAAGAGATTATGCCCTACAGAGACCCAGCCAAAAGGCCAACAGTGAGGCTTTTAGTTCTGTGGAATCCCTTTCTTTTCCTTGCTCTTCTGATGTGGATCCAGGTAATAAGCAGAGTTTTAAACAAACTAACTTAAAAAAAATAATTAGCAGATACGCAGGTATGTGATAGTTTGTTTCTCTCTCTTCCAATAGCAGATCTCCAAGAATGATTCATTGTCTTAGGAAGAAAAACATCTTACCTAAGCAAAGCTGTGGGGAGAGACTTCAAAGGACAGCCTCCCCTTCTATGATAAGAGCTGTTTCCTGGAGGTCTTTTTTTTGTTTTTTGTTTTTCCCTTGGGTCCCTTTCTGATCTCCATCAAAATGCATTCAGAAGCAGGGGAACACTTGATTCAACAAAAAGAGAGTGGAATTGTTTTTTGCTTTGTTCTTTTAAAACTTCAGAAAATAGCAATATGAGCCTATTGTGTGTTATGGATAATAAAAATAGAGACTTCGGCCAGGCATGGTGGCTCACGCCTGTAATCCTACCACTCTGGGAGTCTGAGGCAGGAGGATCGCTTGAGGTCAGGACTTTGAGACCAGCGTGAGCAAGAGCTAGACCCTGTCTCTACAAAAAACAGAAAAATTAGCCAGGCATGGTGGCATGTGCTTGTAGTCGCAGCTACTTAGGAGGTTTACATGGGAGGATTGCTTGAGCCCAGGAGTTTGAAGTTGCAGTGAGCTATAATGACACCACTGCACTCTAGCCTGGGTGACAGAGAGACCCTGTCTCAAAAAATAAATAAATAAAATAAAATAGAGACTTTACTATTCCTCTTATGAAGTATACTCTGGATTTAAGTAACAAGTTTTCAACGAAATTGCCAAGAAGTCTATTATTTAAGCCTAATGGTAATTCCTTGATGTAGGTAGTGACCATCTTTAGTAGTAAAGCCCATCTCTTCCCCGTGAATTACCCAATCTGGGTCTGGAGGCCACCAGACCTGGATTCAAAGTTGAGCTCTGTAACTTGGGCATGGTTCTTAACCCCCATAAGCTCCAGTGTCATCTACAAAATGGCAATCGGGGCCCGATGTAGTGGCTCACGCCTGTAATCCTAGCACTCTGGGAGGCCAAGGCAGGCGGATTGCTTGAGGTCAGGAGTTTGAAACCAGCCTGAGCAAGAGCGAGACCCCGTCTCTACTATAAACAGAAAGAAATTAATTGGCCACCTAATATATATAAAAAACGAGCCGAGCATGGTGGAACATGCCTGTAGTCCCAGCTACTCAGGAGGCTGAGGCAGGAGGATTGCCTGCGCCCAGGAGTTTGAGGTTGCTGTGAGCTAGGCTGATGCCACAGCACTCACTCTAGCGTGGGCAACAAAGCGAGACTCTTGTCTCAAAAAAAAAAAATGGCGATCTGAATGCTTACCTCATGGAGTTAGGTGTAACTCAGGAACAATGTAAAGTACTTAGCATGGGGTTGGCTATCTATGGGTGCTCAGTCAGTGTTGTTGCTGTTAATATCAAGAAATCCAAATATATATATTTTTAAAGAGAACTTGTTGGGTACTAAGAAAATGTAGGCTTTAATGATGATGAATTCAATGATGACTGTAGATTGGGTGTAAACCTGTCATTGTCTTTAAGAAGTCTATGAAAAAAATACTTTTAAACTTTCTAGTTATTCTGTTTTGATTTTTAGGACATAATAGTCAGGATCAATAAGCTTCCTGTTTAATTTAGTTCCTGATCAAGAATTAGATCATTCCTTATCCCTTTCCTTTCTAGACTTAATATATTAGTTCCTTTAACCCTTCCCCCTCTCATCCTGCTGCCTCTACATTACTTTCCATCCCTAAAACTGATTTTTTTTCGTCATCTCTAGTTATCAACAGCATTTCCTAGAACAAGTGAATGGGTGCAATTGAACAGAACATTAGCAGTGTTGCCCTGTTGAAATACTTCCGGGCAATGGCTCTATTCTTTTAGGGAATTCAGCATGGACTCAGTTTTTATTTTTTATTACCTATTGGTTGAAGCAGCCATAGGAAATAACTATTATTAATTGGGATTTGGCTGACAGTTCTATAAATGAGAGGCATGTTGAAATATTTATGTTGGAGTCTTTGTTAAAAATCTAGGCATTTTATGCCAAAAAGGTTCTTTTGGAAATGCTTATAAAGGCCTAACCTGGGAAGGGGTACTCAAATGCTAAGATAGCCTTTTTACATGGTATTGGTGATGGTCGTGCTAGGTCAGACCTGTTTGAGGAATGAATGGAATAAATGTTAACTGCTATTATTATTATTTGATTAAGAGATGCTGGGCACAGTGGCTTACGCCTGTAATCCTAGCACTCTGGGAGGCCGAGGCAAGAGGATCGCTCAAGGTCAGGAGTTTGAAACCAGCCTGAGCAAGAGCAAGACCCTGTCTCTACTAAAAATAGAAAGAAATTAATTGGCCAACTAAAAATATATAGAAAA
>VSMD01071002.1:0-63906 GCA_008750895.1 Mirza zaza
CTCGAGGTGCAGGGGAACATTTTGGATGCTGCCACCCCCAGAAAGCCTCCCAGCCCCCTGGACTGAGCTCCTGGCCCTGCCTAAAGCCACAGCCCCGTGTCTCCCTGCAGCATAACACGCATGGCACCACAGCGTCTGCAGAGGGGGCCCTGCCCCAGCCCCACGTCCGCACGTTATCTAACCCTGATGTGTCTGCAGGCAAGCAGGGAGTTGCGCCGTTAGCCACATCTCACGGCGGGGAAACTGAGGCTCAAACAGTTTAATAATTTGCCCAAAGTTGCCCAGTTGATGGGCAGCAGAGTCTGAATTTAACATCATTTGCTTTTATCCTTGTCTGTGGTTTGCTGTATTCTCATATTTTGCTAAACTCGATGATGAGTTTCTAGAGGGCAGGGATTGGGTCACAGACTTCACTATGTCTCCAGGGCCTGGTCTAGGGTCTAGCACACAGTGAAGGCTTAACAATGATGGCTGAGTAAATGAACTAATGGATGGATGGATGGATGAATAGAGGGATGGATGGATGGATGGTTAGATGGCTGGATGGCTGGCTGGCTGGATGAATAGAGGGATGGATGGATGGATGGTTAGATGGCTGCATGGCTGGATGGATGGATGGACAGATGTCTGGATGAGCAATCAGATGGATAGGTGGCTAGATGGATGGATGGAAGGATGGATGGATTAATGGATGTGTGGGTAGGTGGAATGCATGCATAGATGAATGGGTGACCGAATACGTAAAAGAACTAACTTAAAGAAGTAACTAAATTAATGATGATGAGAGGCACAGGGCAGCTAAGAGTGTGAAAGGGTTTGTTCCTGGACATTGAATGTGTCCTTTCGAAAGGCTGCAAACTGGCAGTTCTCAGGCTAAATTAGGCTCCAGGAATGTTTTGTTTGGTCTTCCAGGGTTTTAAATGTTTAATTGTCATTATTTAAAAATTAGGATAGTTCAGATTAAAAATCCAGATCTTTAATTTTTGGCTTCTCCTGCAAAATTGAGACAGAACACATACCAGGAAACTGTGTCAGAACTACCAGGGCTGAGCCCTCTGGGACACCACCATCCCCACCACTCCCATGTCCCCTCAGGGACATCACCGTCCCCACCACTACCCAGTGTCCTCCTGGACACCACAATCCCTACCACTCCCCAATGTCCTCTGTGGGACACCACAGTCCCCACCACTCCACAATGTCCTCTGTGGGACATCAGAGTCCCTACCACTCCCCATGTCCCCTTGGGGACACCACAGTCCCCACCACTCTACAATGCCTCCCTGATGTTGAGGTTGGGTGTCAGCTGTCATTTGTGCTGGTGTTTTACTCATAGTACAATTATAAGGAAAATGAAAAAATCTCTCATAATTGCCTTTTGTCAAAAGTGGGAAAATGAAAATAGATAAAGAGAAAACTGGGAGGGGGGTATTTGTTTGCGGAAGTGGCGAGGGTGCCTGTGGGTCTGGCGCACAGGCAATGCAAATTTTCCTGAGGGACAGCAAAGCCCAGCAGGTAGGGGCACAGATGCTAGAGTCTGACAGCCCAGGTTCAAGTCCCAGCCCTACTACGTACCAGTGGTGTGGCACTGTGCAAGGCCGCGCCTCTCCGGCCTCGATGTCCTCACCTGTGAAGCAGGGATGGTGTTAGTCCCCACCGCACGGGGCGCCAGTCGTTTCCCACACGTGAGGCTCTCTAGGTGTGAGCTGCTGTCGTCTTACACGGGGCTGGCTTCGCCATTTACGTGACCTGCCCAGCCCCTGAGTCCTCGGCTGCAGTTCTCAACCAAGAGAAATTGTGTCCCCCAGGGGACGTTCGCCAACATCTAGAGACATCCTGGGTTGTCACAACTTGGGGGGGGGGGGCTACCAGCATCTAGTGGGCAGAGGCCAGGGACGCGGCTAAACATCCTACCACGCTCAGGGCACACCCCACGGCAAGGGCTATTCTGCCCCATGTCAACAGTCTGAGGCTGGGAAAGTCGGACCTACGGAATCCAAGTCCCCAGAGAGGCTGGGCCGGGCCAGTGACTTAGGAGTCCCTGAAGGCTGCCAGAGGTGATTCCCTCCAGGGAGGCTGAGGCAGAAGAGGCTGCCCCGGGTGTGGCAGAGGACGTCCGTTCTGGTCCTGAGCCACGGCAGCCGCGGGATCATCCGTCCACAGCCTGTTCCCAGCCCCACACACTGGGCGAGGAATGTGCCCCTGGCGCCCCCTGGTGGCCTCGCCGCTGAACTCCATGACACTTCCCAGCCGGGGAGGATGGGGACTTTCCTCAGGGCTGTTCTCAATCCAGACTGGCCCAGACGGAATGTGAGAATTCAAGGTAATGGAAGGCGGCCATTGCCACAGTGTAGAAGACAAACTGACCTGGATTTGAATCCCAGATCTTCCAATGACCAGCTGGGAGGCCTTGAACAAATCCCATGACTCCTCTGGGCCTCAGTTTCCTCATCTGTGAAATGGGGATGATTTTGCTTCACAGTGCGGTTGGGAGGATTAAAGTAAATCGCATAATAGATGGGACACATTAGATGCTTCACAATCCTCCTCTCTCTGACACTTGCTATTGCTGTGTTCATATCAAGTCATAGCTATTTGCCTTTGATGAACTTCCAATGTGCCCAGGGTGATTTTTCAATAAATATCAAGAAACAATTTTATTGCAAAGACACACTTACAGGCATGGAAAGGGATCCACAATATATATATATATATATATATATTTTTTTTTTTTTTTTGACACAGAGTCTTGCTCTGTTGCCCGGGCTAGAGTGAGTGCCGTGGCGTCAGCCTAGCTCACAGCAACCCCAAACTCCTGGGCTCAAACAATCCTGCTGCCTCAGCCTCCCGAGTAGCTGTGACTACAGGCATGCGCCACCATGCCCGGCTAATTTTTTCTATATATATTAGTTGGCCAATTAATTTCTTTCTATTTCTAGTAGAGACGGGGTCTCACTCTTGCTCAGGCTGGTTTCAAACTCCTGACCTTGAGCAATCCACCCGCCTCGGCCTTCCAGAGTGCTAGGATTATAGGTGTGAGCCACTGTGCCCAGCCAGGATCCACAATATATTGTCAGATGACCACGGGCCTTAGAAACATTGTATATAATGGGATTCCATTTTTGTTTGATATAGCTATATTTTAAAAATATGTGTATTTATAACATATATGAGAAACAAAGACCTCATTTTCTTAGTATACAAAGAGCTCTTGCAGACCAATAAAGACAATTATGCAGTAGAAAACTAGACAAAGGATATGAATGCTTTGACACCAGAAAAGAAATGCACATAGCCTTCGAGCTTATTTTTAAATGCCCAAGCCAACATAAAAGGAAAGAATATGCAGATTAGAACCATGGAGAACACCTTTTTCCCCTATGGGCAAGGCCAAGATCAAGAAGTCTGATAATACTTGGCCTTGGCTAGAGTGTGGGGAAACCAGAGTTCACGTAGGTTGCTGGTCTGAATGATGATTGGTGAGTACAACCTTAGAAGGCATTTAGACAATCGGTGTCAAAAATTTAAAATGCACCTGCCCTGTGACTGGGCAATTCAGTTGCTAGGAATTTATCCCACAGACATAGATGAGCATACATGGAAAGACTTCTGCGAAAGGGATACTAATTGCAGCATTGTTTGTCACAGCAAAAGACGGGAAACACCTCCATGCCTGTCACCAGAAAACTGGTTAGATAAATTATAATATGTAGGCAATGGAATATGTGAAGAATGCTCTCCCAGTGTGGATCTGGAAAGATCGCCAAGGTACACTGTTAAGTTAAAAAAAAAAAAAAAAGAAAAAAACCCAGCGCAGAACAGGGTGTGTAGGGTGCTTCTATTTAGAGAAACCAGCACAGGAATCCATGTACCTGTTTGCTTATCTGCATTCTGGATATCTCTGTAACAATCCCCAAGAAACGATAACCGGAATGGCTTCTTGGGTGAGAAGCTGGGAGTTTTGGAGCTGGGTCAGAGGGGTAAGGATTAGAGGGAGAACAGCCACTGCAAATCTTTTGGTACCTTTTGAATTTTTTTCATGTGAATATATTTCCTTATTAATTTTTTAAAAAGTTTTTAACACATTCATAGATGAGAGAGTAAAAAATGGCCAAGTGTCAGCAGCGCTTCTCTCTGGGTGGCCGATGTGAATCAAGGGTGACTTTTATTTTGCTCTTTTTACCTAATTTTATTTTCTAGTTTTTAAAAGTAATTATCTACACATAGAACATTCCAAAAAAAAAGAAAAAAGATAAAAACAAAAGAAAAAAAATTTGATATATAAAAATGAAAAATAAAAAAGTAATTATCAAGTAATTATCAAGGTATATGTAGGTAATTAAAAAAAAAAAAAGTTTAAGTGAAAACCTCGGTGTTTTGTTGGTGATCAGAAGAAAACTAGCTTCTACATCAAAAAAAGACCCCCAAAAGGAAAAAAATACCCACAGGCACTTCCCTAAACAGATTATTTTCGTCGCTAATAACGTCGGAGTCTGCGGGCGGGCGGCCGGGCACACATTCTGTGACAAAGCGAGAATCCACCAAGCCGGCCCGCCGCGCGCTTGCGGGCTCCGAACTCCAAGCCTCTCACTGAGGTCTCGGTTGCAATCTCCCCCGGCCTCAGTTTCCCCGTCTGCGGCAAGGGGAACCGCACAGCCGAGGGCCGGCTCCGGTGAGGCAGCGCGGCGACGCACGCGGGCTGCACGCCGAGAGGGGCGCAGGGAGCCGGCAGGGGTCCCGCGCCCGCGGTGGCGGCGGACGGGGACAGCCGCCCGCCCGGAGCCGCCCGCCGGGCCCGCACCGCGCGGCTCCTCCCGACAGTTTGGAGAGGGTGACGCCGAGTGGCCGCGCCCGAAACTGCGCCCGCGGGCCGCGGGCCGGGCCCTCCGTCCCTCGCTGCAGCCGCGGGCCGGCGCCGGCTCGACCCTCCGAACCTCAGCGCTCGCAGCGGCGCGGGGGCGCCGAGCACGCAGGGAGGCGGCCCGCGGAAGCCCTCTGCGGGGCCGCCACGCCGCGCAGCCCCGGGGGCGGCCTCGCCGAGTCGTGCAGGCGCGGCAGCCTCGGGGCACCCCGCTGCGGTTGCCCCGGCTCCCTCCAGCGCCGAATTTCCTCCTGGCCTCCCCTAGAGTGGCTCTAAAACAGAGTCTCCAGAAGTCTAGACCAAGTGCAGTGGGGATTCATGGGAAGATCTTAAAGTACAGATCTGATCAGGGTCCTCCCCCGCTCTAACCTCTCTGATGGCTCCCTCGTGCCCTCAGGGTAAAGTCCACACTCTTCATCATTACCTATCGACTGGTCCCCCGCCCAGCAGCCCAGCCTCATCTCCTTCTTCTCTCTTCCCTCCTTGCTCTCTCTGCTCTGGCCACTCTGACTTCTTTGTTATTTTTCAAACAAGTCCAGTGTGCCCTTGTCTCAGGGCCTTTGCATGTGCTATTCTTTCCAAACTGAATGCTGTGCCCTGAGATAGGAACAGGATAATTCCCTCGCTTCCTCAGGTCTCTGCTTAAATACTACTTCTTCAAAGAGTTCTTCCCAGCCCCTCCTATATAAAATAGCAACCCCCATATTCATGCATCCTGCTGCCCCCCCCCCTTAGCCTGGTTAGCTTTTGTTACTCCATTTCGTTTCATTTTGGTTTTTGCTCCATAACACCTATTACCTCCTGCCCATATTACACATTTGTTTGTCTGTATCCGTCCCCCAATGAGAATGTTAGCTCCTTGAAGGCAAGGATTTTGTCTATTTTTTTCACTGCTGTAGTGCCTAGAATACTGCCTGACACCTAGTAGCTGCTCAGTAAGTATCTGCTGAAGGAATGAATGAATAAATAAATGATGGCAAAGGTAGACAACAGCAGCTCTAGCCTATTTTGCACCAGCTTCAAATCTAGCTGGAAAAAAAAAAACCTCTTTCCCAATAGTTCTGAAAAAAGAACAGAATTGAGTCCTTGAGATGGAATACACTGATTGGGCCTGGGTCAGATGCCCACATTTAAATCCAGAAGTGGGCTCAGCCCCATCTAAGCCATATGGCAGTGAGCCAGGAGTGTTCTCTATGAAAACTATGATGCTGTTATCACAGACAGAGGAAACAGGTGCCCAGTAGATAAAAACAGTAGTCACCCACCACAAAAAGGGGAGTTATTCAGCTAGCTGAGTTAGTGTGCTCCTGTGAATCAGGAGGATTCACTTGCCTTCTTTCCTTATTTGGAATCAGGTTGTATTCAGGTGGGGATGGGCGGAGACCCCATTTACACCACAGGTAGAGCCAGTATAAGGAGCAGGCGATTGGGGTAGTCTCTGGACACCAATATATCCACGGTGTTAAAACACAGCTGAAAGAAGTAGAAGTCTACAGCTAAAAGAAATCTCAGATTTCTACATGTAACATCTTACATAATCAGCAAAATATTAATTAACCTCTCTTCTGACACTGATGACAACACTCGAGAAGAAATTTAAAAATAAACATTGTTGGCTCCAATCTAGCATTGTTGATTAGCTCGAGGGACCCACATGTGCTTATTGCATTATACAACCATCAAGCATATCACAAAGCCCAAGACCAGCCAAGTGGGCCTCCAGAAATTGGCAGTCATGGTCAGCTCAAATTCTGAAACCATATGGCATAGCGCTGTTACTGGGAATGAGTAATCTATTTTGTTACAGACTCGAAGTTCTAAGCTATTTAATAATGCCTCCAGTGGTAGAGTCTGAAAGTTGTCCCCCAAATCAGTTTTCCCCTTCTGTAGTGATAGGCGCTCCATGGAAACCCATGGCTGGTCCGAATAAAGACTACATTTCCCAGCCTCCCTTTCAGCAAGGAGCAGCCATGTGACTGAGGTATGGCCAATGAGATGTGAGCAGAACCTGGGACCGCAAAAATGGGGGTCAGCCATTTGGACCTTGGGATGGGGACAGCGCACTGGTAAGGATGGGATAACAAGTTAGAGGCCTAAGCCCCTGACAACCTTCTGGTACAGAGCCACCACTCCAGCTCAGGCCTCTGTGTGAAAGACAAATTTTATCGTATTTCAGTCTCTTATTTTACGTCTCTGGCCCCCACAGATGAAATTATATTCTAAATAAAACACCTCTAAAAAAGTTGGTCTGGCTTGAAAAATTCTATAAAATATTTAGGTAAATAAATCCTTCTTTTTAATGGAAAGAAGCATACAGATTTGATTCACCTATATCAGTTTATTCTTGTTCAATAAATACTCAAGAAAGGAAGACGCCTTCCCAGGGGGCCTCTATGTCTTGATTGCTTTAACAAAAACCACTCTTTGGCACCTTTAACTTAAGTCCCTGAGGTCCCTAATTCCCAGAGCTGGCTGGCTGTCAGCAGCATATGGGGACTCTTTTTAAAATAGATTCCTGGACCTTAGCCAGTTCATCCGAAGAAGTAGGATACTGGGAATTTGTCATTTTACAAACACTCCCCATCTTACTAGCTGTGTGACCTTGGGCAAGTTATTTAACTTCCTAGTGCTGCCATTTCCCCATCAGTAAGAGTGGGAACAATAGTAGTACCTACTACAGAGCTACTGCGTGAATTTATTTTGTGTGTACAAAGCACCAAGCATAGTGCCTGGAACAGAGCAAGATCTGTAAGTGTTAGTTATCATTATGCCTGTTGGTGGGAGTATAAACTGATGCAAACTTCCTGGAGGACAATATGGGATATCTACCAAAATATTCAATATGCATTCTTTGACCCAGCAACATGATGGCTGAAAATTTAGCCTGTGACTACTCTCATTCCTCCAAAGCACAGGAGTGCTCATTGTGGGACACATTTGTTCAAAAAGGATTCATCAAGCACCTACTCCACAGTGCTGCTGTCTGGACAGAATAGGCTATGCTGCAATAACAAACCCCAACATTGCAGCAACTTAGTACAGCAAAGCTTTATTTCTTGCTCTTGCATTATGATACAAATTGAGCACCCTTCTCCATCTGGAACAGGTGGTCTTAGAGATGGACACAGCAGGCAAAGAGAAAGCTAGAAGGTCACATGGAATTTCTTAAGGGGTAGGCCTGGAAGTAGCTTCCATCACTTTTGCACATCCCATTGGGCAGAAATGAGACACCTATTTCCAACTTAATTGCAAGGAAGGCTGGGAAAAATAGACGAGGATAGAGATATTGAGTGAGCACTGTCTTTGTGACAAGTGCTATGTTCAAATGACTGTTCTAGGAGCTGGAGACCCACAAGGGGGCAAGACCAACAAGGTCCCTGCCCTCTGAGAGCTTCCCTTATAATGGGGGAGGTAGACAGCAAGCTTCTATTCTAAACATGACACCTGGCATATGTCATTTTGAACTTGAGCAAGAATATCTGAAGGATACATTTTCAGAAGTTGGGGCTCTTACATCAAAGGGCATATGCCTTTGTCACTTTGATGGCTATGGTCAAATTACCCTACATATGATTGTGCCAATTTCCATCTCCACCGCCAAGGTAGAAGAGTGCTGCTTTGCCTCCAGCCTTGCCGGCACAGTATGTTACCAGACTTTTGGATTTCTGCCAATCTGATAGGTGAGAAATGATCTCTCTGTGTACTTTTAATTTGCATTTTTCTTATTATAAACTCAAACATACTTTCATATGTTTATGAGCTATTTCCTTTTTTGTGAACTGTGTGTTCATATCCCTTGTCTATTCTTCTACTGAGTCATGGGGCCAGGATATTATTTTATTTTATTTTATTTTTAGTTTATTTATTTATTTATTTTGTTTTATTTTATTTTTTGGATACAGAGTCTCACTCTTATTGCCTGGGTAAGAATGCCGTGGCATCAGCCTAGTTCACAGCAACCTCAAACCACGGGGCTCAAGCGATCCTCCTGCCTCAGCCTCCCGAGTAGCTGGGACTACAGGCATGCACCACCATGCCCAACTAATTTTTTCTATATATTTTTAGTTGGTCAATTAATTTATTTCTATTTACAGTAGAGACGGGGTCTCAGTCTTGCTCAGGCTGGTCTCGAGCTCCTGAGCTCAAACGATCCACCCGCCACGGCCTCCCAGAGTGCTAGGTTTATAGGCGTGAGCCACCACGCCCGGCAGGGGCCAGCATATTATTAAATGAACAAATGAAGAGACAGAACAGAATACATGGTATAATCATTTTTATAAATTAAAATCAAAACAATATCTTGGCATGTACTCATACATATTCTTATATAAGTATAAAAATTTTCTAGAGATAACCACAGGAAAATGTTAATAGGGGAGTAAACTTAGGTGCCTTTTTTTTTTTCCGTCTATGACTGTTAAAAAAAGTTAATTATTTTAATCCCTGAATTTGGGGATGGTTTGTTATGACTGATTGCTTTTTTTTTTTTTTTTTTTAGCCTTTCTGAATGACTTCACTTTTCTAACAATGTACAAGTGTTACTTTTATTTTTTTTAACAGTAAGGATTATTTGGCCATTTTTGTTTGTCTTTATACTGCTTATATTCTTAAAACTCAATATATGTTATTTTAATTTAAAGAAATTTTAGAAGCATATTGTATCTGCAGAATCATCATCGTCAGGAACTGAGGCCAGTCCCAGCATTGGACTCATGTCTTACGCGGTGTAAGTGCTTAAGAAACATCTGCTGGACTGAAAATGGAAACTTCTCTTTAACCGAATCACCAAAGATCCAGACGTAGAATTACAATTGTCTTTTGTTTTCAAGATCAACAAGAGGGAGATCAAAGTTGCTCGCTCAGGATTTCTCTCTCTCCCTCTCGCTCTCTTCTCAGGTGAAGAGGAGGCGGTTCCGGCGAGCACGCTCCTCTCGCGATAAAATGATCAGTCCAGAGGTTGAATCTCACTGGCTGAGCATAGGTCATGTGCCCATCTCAGCCAATCACTGTTGCCGGGGGGGGGGGTATGCGGATAGGTCACGTGTGTACCTGAGTCGACGCTACCCAAGCCCAGCGGGCTGGAGCCACGCAGGTGTGGTCCCCTCAAAGGAAAGTTGGAGCGCTGGTGCCAGAAGCAGGAACGACACATGCTGGAGGGCAAAACCACGACAGTTGCCCACCACAGACAGCCCCCTAGTCCAAGGCACCGTGCGCGCTGCTGGGGACACAGTGGCGACCAAGACGGTACGTAGGCCTGGCGCTCAAGGAGCTGACCTCTTAGTTGGGTGGGGTGGAGACAAATTAATAAATGTTTTAAAAATTACAAATTGCAAAAAATTCCATGAAAGACTAAAACAAAAAACTAGGCCGGGCGCGGTGGCTCACGCCTGTAATCCTAGCACTCTGGGAGGCCAAGGCAGGAGGATCACTTGAGGTCAGGAGTTGGAGAGCAGCCTGAGCAAGAGCGAGACCCGTCTCTACTAAAAATAGAAAAATTAGCCAGGTGTCCTGGTGTGCTGCCTGTAGTTTCAGCTACTTGGGAGGCTGAGGCAGGAGGATAACTTGAGCCCAGGAATTGGAGGTTGCAGTGAGCTATGATTGTGCTGCTGTACTCTACCGTGGGCAACAGAGCAAGAACCTGCCTCAAAGAAAAAAAAAAAAAAAAAGCTGAGACAGAAAATACTTTGAATAGGGTGGTCAGAGGGGAAGTGACATTTACACTGAGACAAGAGAGAGAAGGCAGAACCAATGAGCCACAGGGAAAAAAATCGAGTTGGATCCCTCCTTCAAATCTATACCAGGGCAAATTCCAAACAGATCATAGATTTAAACATGTAGTAGAACAAAACTTTTCCTTTTTTTCCCCCCCTTTAGAGATAGTGTCTTGCACTGTCACCCAGGCTAGAGTGCAGCAGCATAATCATAGCTCACTGCAACCTCCAACTCCTGGCCTCTAGCCATCCTCCTGCGTCAGCCTCCCAAGTAGCTGCAACTATAGGCGCGTGCCACCACGCCCAGCTAATTTTTAAGTCTCAGTTTAAAATAGATATAAAACCTGAGAAAATTTATTAAATCTTATATTGGCCAGGCTATTAGTTCAGCTACTGTAATAAAAGCCAAAATAAGTGGCTTGTGTGAAATACAGGTTTAATCCTCTCTCATGGAATAGCCCAAGGGTCAGTGTCCCCGTGGGATGGGACTGTGTTTCCACCACGTCTGGGATTCAGACTCTCGCTGTCTTGTTGCTCTGCACCTGCAACACACGTGGCTCACATCTTGTTGCCTAGGGGGCTGCTTTGCTTCCTGCCATCAGGTCATATTCCTGCCAGTGGGAAGAGGGGAAGGGCAAGGAGAGGGCAGCTCTGTCCTTCTGATGGCACCACCCAGACTCTCGCCACCACAGAGCAAGTCCTGGTCTCCAGCATTCTGCACTGTCTGCTGTGACCATTGTGGACAGCATCAAAAGGCTGTCTTGTCCTCTGTCTTCTGACTGAGCATGGCAAGAGCACTGAAGGTACACACATAAAGTGGCCCCAAGGACAGAGAGTCCCAAGCCTGCAGTGAGGGTGTGGAGCTGGGGTGTGCAGGGGTTTCCCGGGAGAAGTGGAAATCCTCACCATGGAAATAACACCCGTTCCTATTTCACAGGGCTCTGGAGATCACGTGACACATACTTGTGGCCAGCTTAGCACAGTGCCTGGCTCATAGTGTATACTCAAGTAAATGTAGCTCTTATGTTACTATTGTCATCACCATCATTCTTATTACATGATTATCTTGCTCACTCTGCAGAAATAAAATGCCCTCTTTTCAACTTTAGAATATTTTGCAAATGAAACTATCTTCAAAAGATGCTGACCTCCTACATGTACTTAAAAAGCACAACAGATAGTCGGGCACGGTGGTTCATGCCTGTAATCCCAGCACTTTGGGAAGCTGAAGTGGGAGGATCGCTTGAACCCAGGAGTTTGAGACCAGCCTGGGCAACATAGCAAGGCCGCGGCGTCTCTACAAAAAATTGGCCCAGTGTGGTGGCACGTGACTGCGTGAGGGTAGTCCCAGCTACTCGGGAGACTGAGGCAGGACGATGGCTTTAACCCAGCAGTTTCAGGTTGCAGCGAGCTCTGATTGTGCCACTACACACTAGCCCGGGCTACAAAGTGAGACCCTGTCACAAAAAAAAAAAAAAAAAAAGCACAACAACAGGAAACAAAAATTCTTCCCTTTCCGTTGACTCCAGGACAAAAACTGACTTTGGGAATGACAAATTTGTATCCACTCAGGAAGAAATGGAATTGAAAACTCCATATTAAGTTTTTATCTCAAACTTTTAGCTGCTATTTTCTCCATTCAATAATAGAACAGAAACAAGGGATCTTTAAAAATCTTTTTTAAAAAAAAAATCTTTTTTTAAAAACACCTAGATAGTTTGATTCTCCTGAAAAGGCGAGAAGAAAGGAGAATAATTCACATTTTACTCAAGCAACAAAGGAGAGAGCATGTTTGCTGGAAGGACGAAAGGCAAGACAAGATGCATTTAGAAGCGAGCTCCGAGTGAAGGCAGACTGTGTGGGGACCACAAGGCAGGCTTTACGCTGGACCTCAAAAATAGCATCTGTCCCTAGATATTTTGGGAGTGTCCTCAGCAGAGCATGGCAGGAACCAGGGGCCTGTTTGGACATCTCCTCCAAGGGCGCACCTCGAGAATGCATGACCCGTTGGCCCCTTGATCCAAAGCCCCACCCAGGCCCCGAGCTGTGTCAGCAGCAGTATAAATGGTACAGAGACAAAGGGAGACATTTAACCATCCGGAAATCATCTTCTAATTTAGAAAGCAAGCTGCAAAGTATCTTTCTCCCTTAATGGCTTGCGTTGGGAATTCGGATTTTGAACCTCATCTTATCAGGCCACCAAAAACCGCTTCACGTATTAATAGAAGGCGAGTGTGAGGCTTTGGGGACAAGAGGGCTGTGGGCTATGGGTCTTAGATCATCTGCCATCAGAAGATTAAGACCATCAGAGCCCCTTCTGGGCCCCTTTGTTTACACCAGGCTTCCGCTGGGGCGTCTAATCACCCCATCATTGCTGCTATTTTGCGGTAATTATTAAGCACTTTAATACTTGCATCAGGAGGTGCAACCCTTCAATTACATTACTCCCTGCCTCATTGTCAGGAGGCGAGTTGGAATTGTTCTCCCTGTTTTGCACAAAAGAAAATGAAGGCCTGGGTGAGCGAACAAGTTCAGGGTCAAAAATTAGTCAGCACAAGGGAGATGGCAGGGTGTGGGCGGGAATCAAGTAGGCACTAGTTCCAGCCCAGTTTAAATTGCTTGGAGGTCTAAATTCAGGGCGTGTGCTTCATTCTTGAAGAAGTAGCTGAGGAGTGTGTGTGTGGTGTCCATGTGTACTTCTGTGTGTGCATTTGTCTGTGTGTTGGAATGTCTGTGCTTGGTGTTTCATGAGTTGGTCTGTGTATGTTTGTATATGTCTGTGTGTATTTCTGTGTTTGCGTGTTCCCCTACGTGCTTCTCTGTGTGTGTCTGTATATCTGTCTGTGTTTCTGGCCATGTGAATCGAAGGAGGGACAGTGGTGGGAGATGGAGGGTGATCAGGAGACCGGGACACTTCTAGTTAATAGAGCTTAGAATGGCAAAGCTACAAGTCCCTTAGAAACCAACTGGTCCATACTGAGATCTCATTGTTAATTTGGGTAAGGGTGATAATAGCATGGTGGTCTCATGAAAAAAAGAAAAAAGCGTGCTTCAGATATTTACTGGTCAAATGACAAGAGGCCTGCATTTGCTTTAAAGTACTCTAGCAAAGAAAGCAAGTTTTAAGGAGAGAATAAAAGTGGGACTGGCAACATGTGGATAATTACTGAAGATGGATAGCCAAGAGTTAGTCATATGATTCTATTTTTTGCATAGGTTTGAAATTTTCCATAATAAATTTTTTGAAATCATATAAACTAGTCGCTACAAACTGGTATCCTGTGGGTAAAATCCCACTCACAAAAATCTTGCTCCCCAATTAGATGGGGCCTTCACTCTCCTTGCCTCAGTCCCCACTCTTCCCTATTGTAATCTGACACTGTTTATCATCAATCTTGGGTCACTGTTTCTTTTTCAATAGGATTAAGAGGAAAGTAAATGAATAAGTTCTCTTGGGGCAAAGACTGTTATTTTTTCTCCAAATGTCCAATCTCCACTTCTTTCTTACTAATAGAAACTCCTGCACTACTGGGGGTGGTGATGTATTTAAAAATTACATTTACCAACTTCTTGTGAAGCCAAGAGTTGCCCAGTGTTTCTCAACCAAGAGTGACTTTGTCCCCTAGAAGACATTTGGCAATGTTTGGAGATGGTTTAGGTTGTCACAACTTGGGGGAGTAGGGTGAATGTGGGGGGTTTCTACTGACATCTAGTGGGTAGAGGCAGGGATGCTGCTAACAGTCCTACAATGCACAGAACTTCCTCCCACAGCAAAGAATTATTTCACCTAAAACGTCAATAGTGCCAAGGTTGACTGGCCAATGCATCATAAGTGGAAGTTAATAGTATGGTTTCCAAGAAAACCCTTTGGAACCTTGCCATTCTCCTGGAATACAAACATGATGGCTGGAGCTTGAGCAGCCATTTTATGACCTTGAGAGAAGGGATGAGCTGTGCTGAAGTTGGAAGGAAATGGGATCTCTGACATCATGGAGCTGCCATACCTGTTCCTTTGAATGCAGACTTCCACATGTGGTTTCATGTGAAAGAAATAAACCTCTAATTTGTTTAAGCAACTAGAATCAAATCTCTGTTGCTGTCAGCCAAGCACAATTTTTAAATGATTTATCTCTATGCTAGCAGAGAAAGGAAAGATAGACTAAGAGGGCCGCTTGTTTGAAGAGGAAAAAAAAAGGAAAAAGCACATTTCTTTGTAACAATAAAACAGTCCAATCCCCTCATTTATGTCACTTTTTGGCCTCTGCAGGCATGTAAATTTGTAACTCCTGGACTGCTTGAACTCCTTAACCAAAAAGATGAGGAAACCAAGGCCCTCAACAGGTAAATGGTGACCTGGGGACTAATCCACAATCTGGTCCCGCTCTCCCCACATTTCCGAGATACCAAGGCCTCTGTGCTGGTAAGAATGTGGTTCTACAGTTAGAACATTTTGGTTCCACCATTTACTAGTTCCGTGACTTTAGGGAGCTCCCTTACCCTCCCTGTCCCTCTCTTTCCAATCTATAAAACAAGGATGATGACACAGGCATCTACTGCCTGGGGCTGTTAGGAAGGATTCACATCAGCCAGGGTCCTGGCAGGAGAGTTTTATGAACAGATTGTTTATAAAAGTATAGGTGGGGTGTAGGGACCCCAGGTATGCTGCTGCATCCCAGGGCTAATAACAAAGGGAGCTTGTCACAGCTAGATAGTGACAGAGGGGGTGGTTACAACCCCTGCATAGTAACAGTGGGGAGGTTATCATGATTTCCAGATCTACTAGTGGGAGCTCTACAGAGAGGCTGCCTGACACAAGCTGTGACCTCCTTCAGTCAAGGGACACAGTAGCCCATGGTGACCCAACAGGAGAGCTGCAGGAATAAATACCCAGACTTACTCTGCTCCCCGCCTCCCATCTGCCAGTGTCTCTCACTGGACAAACGCAGACAGAGGACAGAGGGCAAGAGAGCCCTCTGATGCTGTCCACAATGGTCACAGCAGACAGTGCAGAATGCTGGAGACCAGGACTTGCTCTGTGGTGGCGAGAGTCTGGGTGGTGCCATCAGAAGGACAGAGCTGCCCTCTCCTTGCCCTTCCCCTCTTCCCACTGGCAGGAATATGACCTGATGGCAGGAAGCAAAGCAGCCCCCTAGGCAACAAGATGTGAGCCACGTGTGTTGCAGGTGCAGAGCAACAAGACAGCGAGAGTCTGAATCCCAGACGTGGTGGAAACACAGTCCCATCCCACGGGGACACTGACCCTTGGGCTATTCCATGAGAGAGGATTAAACTTGTATTTTATGCAAGCCAGTTAATTTGGCTTTTATTACAGTAGCTGAACTAATAGCCTGGCCAATATAAGATTTAATGTATTTGCTCAGGTTTTAAACCTATTTTAAACTGAGATTTTTTTTAAACAAGCAAAAGTAACTGGAAATTTACAGACTCTGCTCAAAATTAGTTAAGGATTCTGCTCTCCAGGAGAGTCAACATAATACAGCAGGGAGTAGCAGTGTCAGGTGAGAACAAAATTTAATATCTAAAAATTCCTCTGGAATTAAGATGTTCAGTGAACTGGGTGGATTTGTCAGCTCTCCCAACCACTCTAGCTCACAGGGGACCAAAAGTGCGCCTTCTTAGTAGCCACCAAACAAATCCTGAGATGAAGTCTCATTGGACCAACTTGTATCACATGTTCATCCCTGGGCCAATCATAGCTTTTGCACCTTGGCTTCTCTGGTTGGTGGATGCTAAGTCACATGCTCCTTGTTGGGGTAGAGGCTCAAGGGAACTTCTGGGGCAGACAGAACTTCTGGAAAGGGGGGTTCCCAAGTATAAATGAAGGTTACTAGGCATGGAAGAGAATGGAATGGATGCAGGGCAGCCTCCAATCTGCAAACATCTTTCCATATTCACATTATGAAATGAAAGAAAATTTAGAAATCACATAAAGTAGCATGATACCTACCATTGGTAAGTGCTGTGGGATTTCCCATCAGCCATCTGCAAAACAACTTTTTGGCAAATGAAAGTGTCGAACCAAGCTAACTCTCCTTCGCCAACATTCAACATGTGTGACTGTCCCCAGAAAGTAACTATATAGGAGCAAGGAATGACCCCTGCTGGAGACCCAAGGGGCATTTGCAAAGCTAACAACAGAGCACCCTCTGTGTTTCAGCGAGAGTAACTTTCTGTGAAGTACAACAAAGAAGTTTGTGTGAAACAAAGAGGGTGATTTATGTACCAAAGGGTGCGGTGTGAGGCTTGTGAATGCCATGGGAAAGATGCGTTCCTTCCACTCAGGGAACAGTAATCATCCGCTTCAGCCCCAGATGGTAAACAGGAGTGCTGTTTCACTGAAGAACAGCATGCCCCATTCTGTTCTTTTGGGGCTATTTAAAGCAAGACTGTTTGCAGTTGGCTCTAATTGATATCTGTCTTAGTTTGGAATCCCCCACTAGCAGACCTTGTATCTTAGTTTAGATTTCCACAGATGCAGACCCTGAGACAAAGATACAAGGACAAATTTGGAAGGAAAAAGGAAAGAAACACCAGTTGGGGAGAGGAAAGAGAGCCAGGGAAGGGAGGACAACCAATATTAAGCAAGTTATCAAGACAGTTACTGCCGTGGGCAACTGAAGCTTAATCCCCCTGGTGTAAAACACGTGTCTCAGAGTTCTCCCCAAGGGGCTGGGGAGCTGGGGTATTCTCCACCTCCTTCCATTCATCTGTTGAGGGCTGCTGGCGGGAACAGGAGGAGTGTTTATCTTCCAGCCTCTTCTAGGCTACTTGACTCCAACAGCCAGAAGAAGAAAAAAAAAACCCAAAAACCCTCCTATGAAAAGATGTATTAATAGATGGTACCAGTTAGAAGTTGGGCAGGTGAAGTTGAGCAAAACAGTAAAACCTGGGGGCACAGAGAGGCCCTGCCACTCTTAGGTACAAGTAGTTCCTTTGGGAGGCGATGTCAAGAACAATGAGCAAGAGAGAACATGAGCTAGGGAAAGGAGGAATACCACTAAGGTATGTCAACAAGCTGGTTATCTTTATGGGCAGCTGGGGCTCAATCCCAGTGAGCCCTCTGGGAGGTGGTGTGGAGTCCACCTCAGAATCGTCTTACAAAGCTGGGGTATTTCTCCACAATGCCCATCACTCAATGGTTGAAGATTGTGCCTGGGGCCATCAACTCCCACACAGTTCCCTTGTGACCTGACATGTGTACATTGAGCACACAGGCGCTGGAGGTTGGGTGCCATGGGCGTGTGTAGAACTGTCTACCAAGCTTCAGGCCGCCCTGTGGGGTGGGCCGAGGAGGATGAGAGCGAACACTGATGCTGGCCAGGAAACTCAGAAGGAGGAAACAGGGAGGAATGTACAAAACTAACGCTGATAAAGTGCAGGGTACTTGACATTCATTAGCATGTTTAATTTTGTTTTTGTAATTCCCGTTTTACAGATGAGAAAAACTGGGGCTCCGAGAGGGAAGGTGACCTGCTCTTGGTTATGTGACAGGTATGTGACAGTGCTGGAATTCCAGCTCAGGTTGAGTCTTCTCTATCTCCATCCGCCTTTTCTCCTCCTCCCCCTTTTCTCTCCCTTTCTTTCTCTCTCTCCTCTCCTGTTTATTTTTTTCCCAAATGATGTTTTGGGTTATCAAGACAGAAGTCAAGAGAAATGCCCTTTGGTGTCCTAAAATTAAAAATATGCTTCACAAAAGATAGTTTGAATGCACTCTTTTCATTCATTCAACACATTTACTAGGCACCTATGGTATGTAATATATAGAGAACAAAGACACCATCCTCGCCTCTTAGGGTTTATATTCTAGCAGGGAAAAAAGACATTAAACAACTGCATACACATACAGGGGTGGGGCGAGGGAAGCATATGGAGAGAAGTGGGGAGTGAGGTGGGAATGGGAGGGCAGCCACAGAAGGCATTTACCTAGACTGCAGTTGCGATACAGGTTTCTCACCCTCAGCGCTATTGAGATTTTGGCTGGATCATTCTTTGCTGTTGGGGGCTGTCGTGTGCATTGTAGGAGGTTTCACAGCACTCCTGGCTTCTACCCACTAGATGCCAGTAGCATCCTAACTCTGGTTGTGACAACCAAAAATGTCTCCAGACATTGCCAAATGTGGGGGGGGGGGATTGGCAAAATCACACCCAGTTGAGATCTATTGTGGTAAAGGTTAAATAAGAAAGGTGGAGGAAGATATGAAAACATGTAACAAGAGAACAGAACCTAGTCACACGCCTAAGGAAGTGACTTCAGGATGAGATCCACATGATGGTAGGCATCAGCCAGGCAGAGAGCAGAATGGACTGGACAGGATGTGCAAAGGCCCTGTAGCAAGATCTGAAAGAAGGCTGGAGGACAGAGAGTGGCCCTGGGAAAATGGGGAGAGCTAAGGTCACATGGGGCTTTGCAGTCTGAGTTATGAATTTTAAACTTTATCCATGGCCATTTTTACTTTTATTTCAGGAATGGTTATAATGAAAATAGAAGTAAGCTAAACTACAATAGACAACATCAAGTGCTGGTGAAAATGTAGAGCAACTGGAACTCTCATACATTTGGTAGAAATGCAAAATGGTACAGCTTTTTGGAAAATAGTTTGGCAGGGTTTTTTAGTGAAGTTAAACATACCATTATGATATAATCCAAAAAAATCCCACTTTTAGAAATTCACTCAAATAAAATAAAAACTTTTGTTCACACATAAACTGATGCAGGAATGTTTATAGTGGCTTTATTCATAATGGCCCCAAATGGGAAACAAACTAAATGCTTCTCCACTAAGGAAGGAATAAACAAACTGTGGTACATCCATACAGTGGAATACTACTTAGCAATAAGAAGAAGGAAGTGTGGACACTCTTTTTGGCATCCAGCCTTCTGTACCCAGATGCTCAAATAAACAGCAAAAAATAAAAATAAAAGAAAAGAAATAATAAGAAGAGAACTCTTAGTAGATGCTATGATATGGACAAATCCTAAAAACATGATGCTGAGTTAAAGAAGCCAGACTCAGGAGCTATGTGTTATATGATTCCATTTATATGACATTTTGGAAAAGGCAAGACTATGGGAACAGAAAACAGAGAAGTGGTTGCCAAGGGCTGGGGGTGGTCACAAGGTAGACCACAAAGGGTCCCCAGGGAATTTTGGGGGTGGTAATAGCATGATTGCGGTGGTGGTTAGATAATTAACTGTGTGCATTTGTCAAAAATCACAGAACTGTATACTAAATAGGGTATATTTTACTGCAGATAAACTATGCCTTAGTAAAAAAAAAAAAAGTGAAAAAATTATTTCAGAAGAAGACTCTACAATAGGCCTATCAATTGCATATTTGAGGGAAAAGTCAAGCTTGGTGAGAACTATGGAAGCAAATCTTGCCTACCATGGGGGACTCAGGTAACAGGGTGCTAGAGAGTCCAGGACTTGCTGAAGCTCAACCATTCAGACCACTCTTGCTTGTGAGCACCTTTAAGAGCTTTAATGAAATGCAGACATTTGCTGTTGGGTGTGAGGAATGACTACTTTCCAGCACATAAAAAAAAAAGAAAGGATAATTCCATACAGGTAAATGCAAAAGCAGTCTTGAGAAACACCACATGACTTCACACCTGTCCTTGTGGGCTTAGCTTAGGGGTAGACCAACCTACTGGAGGGAAAACTTAGCTGAGCAGAAAAGATTCCTGTTTGCTCCAACTCTTGCCCATCTTCAGATTATCGATGTGTTTAATCTTGACTCCATTTCAGAAGCTTTGCAGATTTTCTATAAATGTGTCATTAAAATCTAATTTCAAAAACTGGACGTTGACCTAACAGTGAAAATGCAGCAGATCTTCGAAGTTACATCTGACCCATCCAAACGCAGGTTTGAATTGGAACTTCATCTTTTTAAATGAAATCCTCTGGTGCCAATAACAATAAAGACTAATGAGTCAATGACCCTTGTGATTTCAAAACTGCAGTTTTCATCTCAGGGCCTGTGGGGACTTCCACAGAAGTCACAGTGTTAACAGTGGGAAAAAAGTGAAAAAAAGATGGCGACAATGACAGAGTCATGGACAATATATGGTCCATATATTTGTGTGAGCCCAAATACATCCTATACTAGAGGTGTTTTTAAGTACAACCATAAATGGCAGGGCCATAACGTGTCCCTGGCTTTGCACGCAGCAGCTGTGTGGCCTGAAGAAGTCCCTTCACTTCTCTGAGCACTACCTCCCTCATTTCTAAAGTGGAAATGTTAACAGTACCTGCCTTATAGGGCTGATGTGGCAGTTAAATATGAAGTGTGCAAAATGCTCAGGAAGGTGATCATTAGTTTTCTATTGCTGCGGTGATAAATGACCACAAATGTAGTGGCTTAAAGCAACACAGATTTATTACAGTTCTTGAGGTCAGAAGCTCAAAAAATGGGTCTTAGGGAGCTAAAATCAATGGTGTCAGCAGAGCTACATTCCCTCTGGAAGCTCTAGGGGGGAGTCCATTTCCTTGCCATTTCCAGTATCTAGAGGCGCCTGCCTTCCTTGACTCATGCCCACCCTTTGCCTTCAAAGCCAACAGCACAGCATCTTCCTGTCCCTCTCTGACCCTGCTTCCTTCGTCACGTCACTGTCTCTGACTTCCACCCTCTTGCCGCCCTTTTGTGACTCCTGTGATTCCATTGGGCCCATCTGGATAATTCAGGGTCCTCTCCTCATCTAAAAATCCCCGATATAATTACGCCTGCAAAGTCCCTCTTGGCACATACAGTAACATATTTGCAGGTTCAAGAGCTTAGGGCACAGACAGACCACAATTCTGTCTACTACAGGTGGCTATTATTATTAACAGTGTAGCTGGCTGATTACAGGCTCTATGGCAATGTAGGCTGGTGTGGTTGCTCACACCTGTAGTCCCAGGTAGTCAGAGGACTGAGGCAGGAGGATCATTTGAGCCCAGGAGTTCCAGGCTGCAGTGAGCTGTGATGACGCCACTGCACTCCAGCCTGGACGACAGAGCGAGATCCTGAGCCCCTGTCTCTAAAAATAAATAAATAAATAAATACGTAAAAATATGGCAATGTAGGATAATAAGGCTGACATAATAGTAAAGGGGGGCTGGGCGTGGTGGCTCACACGTATAATCCTAGCACTCTGGGAGGCCGAGGTGGATGGATCATTTGAACTCAGAAATTCGAGACCAGCCTGAGCAAGAGCGAGAGCCTGTCTCTACTAAAAAAATAGAAATTAGCTGGACAACTAAAAAAAATATATATATATACACACACACACACACACACACATATATATATATATATATAAATAAACTGGGCATGGTGGTGCATGCCTGTAGTCCCAGATACTCAGGGAGGCTTAGGCAGGAGGATCGCTTGAGTCGAGGAGTTTGAGGTTGCTGTGAGCTAGGCTGACGCCACGGCACTCTAGCCTGGGCAACAGAATGAGACTCTGTCTCAAAAAAAAAAAAAAAAAAAATAGTAAAGGGGGAAAAAGATGCTCTCAAACTACTGTATCGACAGCTACATAGGAAAAAAACTAGAAGAATACACAACTAAATGCTGATGGTGATTGAAGTTAAACTCATTTAACTTGAAGTGATATTTGTTTTTTTCCTTCATTTTTAAAAATGCTTTTATATTATTTGTATAATAAAAATACTTTAAACTGTGAGTAAATATGAAAATAGAAATATCTTAATTTTGTGTGTATATTAGATTTATATATTTTTCTGGTTATCAGTGGCTCATGACAAACCACCCCAAAACTTAGTGGCTTAAAAACAACAGTTTATTAGTGCCACTCACAGCTGTGTGGGTTGACAGCTCGGCTGAGTGGCTCTCACCCTGGAGTCCCTCATGCAGTTTTAGGCAGATGGGTACTGAGTTTGATGTCATCTTAACTTGGGCTGGAAGTCCAGGGTGGCTTCTCAGTGCTGTCCCAGCAGGGTAGCTGAGGCACCTTGCATGGTGGCTCAGGACTACCAGAGGCAGGGAGTTCAGATCCGACCCAGCATCACTTCCCCTGTTTCTTATTGGTCAAAACAGTCACAAGGTCAGGGCCAGGCCGGTTTCAGGGGGAAGGAGAAGCAGAGCCCATATCTCAAGGGGGAATGGCACACACGCACACACACACACACACACACACACACACACACACACACACACACACGGAGGGGAGGGATTGATGGCAGCCATCTTGGAAGTCACTCTGATCTATATCTTACTTTTCCTCTACCCACCCCTCTTCTGTATCCTTCCAGGATGTCTTCCTCTTCATCGCTGGGGGGATTGTCACTGAGGAAGTTCATCGCAGTTGAGGTGGGCTTTCTTTTTTCTTGGTTAACATTCATTCCGCTTCCTGTGGGGGAACGACTGGTCAGCCGCAGTGCCTTCTATTCTGTTAGCCTGTGAGTGGCATGTGACCCAGGCCAAGCCAAACAAAGCCTCTCTGAAATTTGAATCTTAGAGTCACAAAAAAAAGTTCTAAAAAAAAGTTTGCAGTGGAAACTCTAGACGACTCCCACCAGCTATTATACCCCAGGATGTGCCTAATTTGTCTAAGCCAGGGTTTTTCCGACCTCAGCACTGTTGACACTTGGGGGCAGATTCTATCCTGTGCGTGAGGGATGGGGAGGAGCTGTCGTTTTCATTATAGGATATTTAGCTGCATCTCCAGCTTCTACCATGAGATGCCACTGGCACCTCCCTTGGTGTAATGATCAAAAACGTCTCCACACATTGTCACATGTCCCCTGGGGGCCAAAATCACCCCTTGTGCCTCTTGCTGATGTTTGGTTCAGGGGTGAACAGGCCCACACCAGTTTGGGCCAAGAGACACCAGGGTAGATTTCCTGGGTACTTCTGGCAGTAGCACTTCCTTACTCTCAAGAGAGCAGGGAAAGCCACTCCCTGTCTTCCTCCCACACTGTGTTCCAGCACAGGACATTCTAGTCCTAATTACTATTGGCAGCTCCGCTTTGCAGCCACAGGGAGCCAGCCTTCGGGTGAAGCCAACATGGGATGGCAGAGGAAAGAAAGAGAGAAGGCCTGGGTTCTCAGTTACATTCTTGAACCTCTGAACCAACAACCCTGGAGTCGCCCTTCCTACCAACAAACTCCCTGCTGCTCAAGCTGGTTTGAGCTGGTTGAGCTTTTTCTGTTCCGTGCAGCCAAGGCACCCTAAGTAACACATCCTCGGACTCGGACTAGAAGAGAACACTCGGCAGGGAATGCAATCCAGATCCCCCAGGGCATCCTGTTTGCACTCCTTTCCAAACTCAGTTCTGGATTTTTCTCTGTCCATTTCTCCAAAGAGCCTGACATCCTTGTGACAAATTTCATTCCTGTTCCTGTTGGCCGTAACCAATTTCTGTTATATGCAACGGGAGAATTCTGTTACCTCGGTTAGCTAATCTCAGCAAAAGAAACCCAGTAAGCCTAGCCACCAGCCCCACAACCGTGGGACTACCTTAGAACCTGTTTGCTGAGTGTGACTGACTCAGCCCGTGTTTCACAAAGTGCTGCTTACAAGACCCGCAAGAAAGATTAAGCTTCGTGTGAGCAGGCTGATGGGAAGATCGACACAGAAAACATTTCAATAAGTTCTAAGGCGGCACCGCAAAAGGGGGTCATGCCGAGGGCAGCCCAGTGGGGTCACCCCAATGCATGCTAAGGACCACTAGATCCCGAAGGAGATGAGAACTAGGGAAAAGGACAAAGAGAGTAGCACGATTGTAGGGTCACAGAGACGCTGGCTCCACCACCACCTCGAACTGGGGCAGCTGCTTCTCCCCCGGAGCCTCAGTTGCCCCATTTGTCAAATGAGCATCGTCATATTAACTTCTCAGGGTCAATGTGAACTTTAACTGTGATGACACATGTCTAACTGGTTTAGTGATGCGTCTCAACTTGTTGAGGTATAACTATGAAATCATTTTATTTCTGTAATGATTGCTACCAAATAGTCTTTGTTGAAATCTCCTTCCTCCCCTCGGGAAGTAATCGGATGACAGAGTAGGGCAGCGGAGGCAGCGCCCGCGCGCAGCCCTTCCCCTGTGCCAAGCGCTCTCCCGAGCACTCTGCCTGCAGCAGCTCACCGAATTATAGCAGTGCCCCCGGCAGGCAGGAACCAGCGTTTACCCCCATTTTACAGAAATGGAAAAAGACATTCAGTAATTTGCCCAAAGTCATGCAGCTGTTAAGAAGTGGACATCCTCAGCCTACCTCTCCCCAAACTTAAAATGTGCCAGGCTCAGTTGGGGAGTTAGACAGGGAAGGGACACTGATACTCAAGTTGCCACTGGGCCAGTGGGAGGCAACCCACTGGGGGCCCCTGAGAGACTGCTGAGGACCTGCCTCTGTTTCCCTACCTGAGGAGCAGGGAGCTGGGGTGTTCATCCGCCAGCTCCCACTGTCCTCAGTCGACGGCTGCTTCTGAAGGCATGAGCTCCCTGGCAACCCCGCCTAGGCCCTAAGGTGAGCTGAGCCCACTGCTGTGGCCAGAGACAGCTCAGCCAGGGAGCTGCAAGTGCGAGCCCCAAGGGCTGAGGAATGCAGGCGGGTTCCCAGCACGGCGGTGCACACCTGTCCCAGCCTTCTCTTTCTCTGGGGAAATTGACTCAGGATTTGCTGACGCCATTCTTAGTCAGACTGAGTGTTACCTGTAGCCGAAAGCATTCCTGCTACATGAAGAGCAAGAGGACGCTGGAGAACAGATCAAAGCCACCATTTAGAGCAGTAAGAGACAGGTGCAAGCAGAGTTTGAGGACAATGTATTCAGATTTCCCAGAAATTATGTGGAGGAGAAGGGACTTGATTTCCAGCCACTTCAAAACACGGGGATTAGGCTGGGCGCAGTGGCTCACGCCTGTAATCCTAGCACTCTGGGAGGCCGAGGCGGGCGGATTGCTCGAGGTCAGGAGTTCGAAACCAGCCTGAGCAAGAGCGAAACCCTGTCTCTACTATAAATACAAAGAAATTAATTGGCCAACTAATATATATAGAAAAAATTAGCCGGGCATGGTGGTGCATGCCTGTAGTCCCAGCTACTCAGGAGGCTGAGGCAGCAGATTGCTTGAACCCAGGAGTTTGAGGTTGCTGTGAGCTAGGCTGTCGCCACAGCACTCACTGTAGCCTGGGCAACAAAGCGAGACTCTGTCTCAAAAAAACCCAAAAAAACAAACAAAACACTGGGATTGGCCCGGCGTAGTGGCTCATGCCGGTAATCCTAGCACTCTGGGAAGCCGAGGTGGGAGGATCGCTTGAGCTCAGGAGTTCAAGACAAACCTGAGCAAGAGTGAGACCCTATCTCTACTAAAATTTTAAAAAATTAGCTGGGCCTTTGTGGCACATGCCTATAGTCCCAGCTACTTGGGAGGCTGAGGCAGGAGGATTGCTTGAGCCCAGGAGATTGAGGTTGCTGTGAGCTAGGCTGACGCCAGGGCACTCTAGCCTGGCAACAGAGCGAGACTGTCTGAAAAAACAAAGATGGGGATTATACCATGCTAATTGCTTATTAAAGGGAGAGATGACCCTCCCCCCACAACCAAGGCTGAAGAACCTGGAAATATTTAAGTTTGATAGAGATAGGAAGAGACAGAGACAGAGATCTGGAGAAAGACAGACAGAGAAAGGGGAAGGGTTGGGGCAAGGGGCGATTGAGCCAGTGAGACAGAGAGAACTAAAGCACTTGTGAAAATGTCCCTATCAAGATGTTAGCAGTTACCACCACGTGTGGTGAGGCCAGACAATAAGTTGTATCTCCTTCATATGCACTTTTTGAGTTTTCTTCATTAAATGTGTATATGACTTTTGTAATTAGAAAAAAAATCAAGAACAGTAAAAATGTCCCACCGCCAACACTAGAACTTAAGAGTTTTGCACAAGAGGGTGTCCACTTTAAATTGCTTCTCTCTGGCTGGGCCCCATGGCTCGCGCCTGTGACCCTAGCCGTTTGGAAGGCTGAGGCGGGAGGATCACTTGAGCCCAGGCCTTGTTGGTCGCCATGAGCTGGGACTGCACACTACAGGCCAGCCTGGGTGACAGGTAAGACTCTGTCTCTAAAAAAAAAAAAAAATTCCTTCTCTCTTTAGTTCTCAATATGATTTAAATACACACAGAATTTCCTTCCTTTTCTCCCTCCTTCCTTCTTCCTTGTTTTGAGAAGACCCGGGTCAGAGGCAGCTCAGTGCCAAACTGGAGCTGAGGCTGACGGTGGATTAAGGGTAATTTAAGAAGAGAAGGATTAAAAGCTGCTTTGGAATTGAGAATTGGGTTAACCTCTTTTTCTTCCTCACTCTGCCTCTGCAAGAACCGTCTTGCCCTAGAGCAGCAGTCACCAACGTTTTTGGCACCAGGGGCTGGTTTCATGGAAGACCGTTTTTCCATGGACCAGTGTAGGGTAGGGGAAGGTGTGGCAGACCTCTGCAGCCCAGTCCCCAACAAGCCACCCACCCATACTGGTCTGTGGCCCACGGGTTGGGGACAGCAGCCCTAGAGTAATGCAGGGGGGCGGTGGGAAGGGAAACTGGCTCAGGTCAGGGAGGTGATGAAATGGGGTTTGGATGGTTGATTCTTTCCTATTTTCATCTGACAAGCATTCAGGGAACACCTCGTCTCGCCCAGGTCCTGAGCTAGGTCCTGGAGTCGAATATCAAGTCGAATACTACATGGTTCACGTCCTTCAGAGACACACACTCGACCGCTAAGCTCAATACAAGAGGATCAGTCTGTACCAAAGTAGACGTTTGCGAGAAGGCTCAAGTTCTGCTTCTGCCCCGATAGACACAGTTCTTGCTCCTGAAATGAAGAAGTAAGGAGTGACTAGGGAGGTTCTTATTTGGAAGCACAGTGGTAACAAGTTGGTGCAGGCAGTTTCCAAAAGACCTTGACTTCCAAAGCAACTAGTGCTCTGGGGAAAGAACGTGGCTAAATTTGAGAGCCACGGGGCTGGAGGAAGGTAGAGACAGAAGACAAAGACCATGTATCGGTTAGCATGCTCTTGGCTGCAAGTAACAAAAAAGTCAGCCCAAAGTGGCTTGAACAGTAAAAATGTTTATGATATCTTCAAAGAAGTCCAGAGCTAGGTAGTCCTAGGGACAGCTCCACAGCTCAATGGCATTGTCAAGAACCTGGTGCTTTCTATCCCTTTGCTCTTCCACCTTAACCTGGTGAAAAATTCCTCCCCTATGTCTCTTTTACAATAGGTGGAGAAACCTTTCCCCAAAGCTCCCAGGCAACTTTGCCTCCTGTGCCGTTGGCCAGGCTTGAGCCATATGCCTGTGCCCTAATGCAAAGGATGCTTAACGAAACGAAGGGCCACTCACTTTTTCAGGCTCTGTGATCATGGGTGGGCCCTGTTGGCCACGAAGGGGGAAGGGAACAAGTAGGGAACCAACTAACAGCGTCTGCCTCAGAAGGGAATTGACATTTGCTGTTTATGACTCCAGCTGTCCCCCAGATTTCCAGCTTCTCCTTTAGTATCTAACAGTGGGACTCCGTGATTCTAAGAAGTCCAGGCTTTTTTCTGGTTCTTTCTTCAGGATATTATGCAGAATCTCTGAGGGTTGTTCACACGTCCCATGGACCACCCCTGTGGCTGCCTGGCAACCACAGTGAGCCATTTCTCCTGGGGCTTTTCTAGTGCCCCGTCTGCCATCTCTTAACTGCCTGCACCGGGATGCTGCTCCTGTCCCCAACACCATCTCGCCCTGGAAGTGGTACCCAGCCCTCTTCCTGAACAGCCCCCAAACATGGCTGGATTGGTTAGAATAAAGGCCCAGTTACTGTAACTGAGAGCCCCACTAACAGCTCATACAAAACAGAAGTTTATTTTTAACCAATCAAAACGCTGCCCGTAAGTAGCCAGGATGACCGCAGCTGTGCACATCAGCTGAGTATCAGCCCTTCTGTGTGTCTCTCATGTGTCAGTGTGCGTGACCAGTCTGGGGATGACGGGGCAGGTGCATGGGGTCGGGGTCTCGGGCTCCTTCCATCGTGTTCTCTTTCGTTTCTACCCCATTGCCCTTATCTGCTCAGCTCAAGGTGATGCCCACCATGCCACATTCCAGGAAGCAGGATGGAAGAAAAGATGAGAGACACTGCCCCTGTACCCTGCCTTTAAGGGCATGGTTTAGAAGTGGATCCCATCACTTCCGCTGACATCCTATTGGTCAGAATGCAGTCACACGGCATGTCTAGTTGCAAGGGAAGCTGGGAAATGTAGTCATTAGCTGGGCAGGTGCCTGCCCAGCCTCAGTCCTGTTTCCTGAAAGAAGAAGATAGTGTGGCAGGACACAGCAGTCTCCCTCTCAGTTCAGGAGGGCTGTCATAAGAATAGGGATGGCTCGTAAAGGCATGAGAGGACAATTTAAGATAAAAAATTTTTAAAAAAGAAGATGAGAATGGATAAAAAAAAAGAAGATGAGAAGATGAGAATGGCACAATCAGTATCTGACCCAACAGCTAAAATGAGCCCATAGCAGTGAACAAAATTTTGCTGAAGCCTTGGAGATAACAGGTGGGAATTACAATCCAGAAAAGGAAAGCGTGAAGTAAAATTGTAAATAAATAGCTCCTGGAGCCCATGGCCTGCTTCATTCTTCCCCTCTGCTGGTTCTGTCTGCCACCATGTCATGGGAGCCAGCCTGCCTTCCTCTGTAGAATTTAGGACCCCCCTTCCTCCTCTTAGCCCCAGATAAGGCAAAAGGCCCTCCCTCCACTTCCCACAGTGAGTCTGCCTTCCTAGCCTGCCCCAGGACATGGCAGCAGCCATACCCATATCCTTCGGGGAAAGCTTCATCCTCACGTGGTCCCCTTGCAGCTCCCTTCCCTGTGGCCTGGGTGAGCCACTCTGAATAGGAGTCCTCTCCGCAGGCTTCCCTCTGGCACAAGAAGAAAAATTCAGGCCAGCCCTCTCTCGAGTCTCAAACAGAAGACTTTCCACCTTCAGATAGAGAAACCACTGAAACAAATCCTTGATCCAAAAGACACACATCTCTCCCAAGGACTCCAGGAACACTTCTAGCTAAATCTAAGCTTAGAAATTCATTCCTCTTCTCTAAAAGGCTACAGTCCTGCCACAGTTCGCCCAAGTTACATACATGAGCCTGATGCTGCTGCGCGATGGTGGGCAAGTCACGTAGCCACCCCAGGCCTCAGTTTCGTCATCTGTGAACGAGGTTAATGACAGTCCGTTTCACAGGGTTGGACAGATCTAAAGAGAGGATAAAGTGTTGGCTTAGCGCAGAGCCTGGCCCTCAATTAATGTCTACTACGTGTGCTATTGTAATTACTATTATTAAACAATAGTAAACAACTTAACGTGTGCATCTGGATAATGTCACTGTTTTACAACTTCCCCCAAGAACAGTGGTTTCTCCCAGAATAAAGGGGGAAAACCATTTCCACCTCCAAAGACAGAAACTGCTTCAAACCCTCTTCAAGATTTTGGCAAATCTGTATCTCACCTGCAGGACTGGTTACATAATTTTTGAGGCATAATGCAAAACGAATATGCAGGGCTTCTTGTTCAAAAATTATAAAGAATTTCAAGGCAATGGCAGCAGAACAAACCAAGTGCGGGCCCCTTCTGAGCACGGGCCCTGCGCAGTCCCACGGGTTGCACACACACCTGCAAAGCTGGCCCTGCTCACCTTCAGCGGCAGGACAGAAAAATAGAGATGTAAAATAGCAGGTTGCAACATACACTATGAAAACATCGGAGACAGCCCGCTTTTTCCACTCAGCAACCTACACAACTATAATAACAACAGCCACATTTATTGAGTCCTTGCTGTGAGCTAGAGACCAGGCTGAGTGCTTTACCCACACTATCTCTTTTAATCACATCGCTTGCCTTACATAAAAGATGGAAAACCAAGGACCAGAGAGGGTAAGGAGCTTGTCCAAGGCACACGAGCCCAAGCCAGCCAGATTCCAGAGTCCACACCCAGAATCACACTGTATGTGCAATGCAAGTCTCCCCCGAACCCCAACTGGGGATGGAGGATGCTACGCAGCCCCTAGAAACCCCCCCAAACCCCTCCTTTGCTGAAAACATGGAGCTGGGTTTGGTTTCCATCCTTGGGCTCAACTTCCCTCCTCGAACTTTCCCCCACGCCTCTGACCCTTCTTTCTCAGAACACATGTGATTGCTCCAGTTCCCCTAAATGCCTCCTCCTCCCACCAGGGATGTCGCTCTTACTTGACAGGCAGCTTGGGATTATATTGATGTATTTATTTTTGTTTTATTTTTAATGGCTTGGAGCAAAGTTTGAAATGTTTTCCAGGTGGTAGAGAGGTGGGAGAGTGTGGATAAATATGGGGAAGAGCCCACTGAAGACTTGAGATTCCAGGCTGCTAACCTTCCTGTGAGTTCTGAAAGGGTGCAGAACTCATATATTAATAACATTTCAGAACTGGAAGCAGTATGTAGAACTAAACTGAGTTCAAATCCTGGCTCCACCATTTCTTATCTATGTCACTGCAGGCAAGTTGCTTAACCTCTCTATGCCACAGTTCAAAGGGGATCATAATAGTATAAGGCTTCACGGCTGTGGTATATTAAGTAACAATTATCACTATTATTAATATTATCCTCATTTTTTTTTTTTTTGAGACAGAGTCTCACTTTGTTGCCCAGGCTAGAGTGAGTGTTGTGGCATCAGCCTAGCTCACAGCAACCTCAAACTCCTGGGTTCAAGCAATCTGCTGCCTCAGCCTCCTGAGTAGCTGGGACTACAGGCATGCGCCACCATGCCTGGCTAATTTTTTCTATATATATTAGTTGGCCAATTAATTTCTTTGTATTTATAGTAGAGACAGGGTTTCGCTCTTGCTCAGGCTGGTTTCGAACTCCTGACCTTGAGCAATCCGCCCACCTCGGCCTCCCAGAGTGCTAGGATTACAGGCGTGAGCCACCGCGCCCGGCCTGTTACCATCATTTTTATTATTTCTAGAGCTAATGGAAGTTCTTAGAGAAACTACATAGCATCATGGCTGAGAACACAGACATTGAAACCAGACCACCTGTGCCTAAGTCCCACTTGACTATTTACTAGCTGTGTGACCTTAGTTAAGTAATTAATTCCTCTGAGCCTTGGTTTCTACATTGTCAGAATTTCCCTGGACAGACTGGCTTAGAGACGGCATGTGAGCCTCAGCTGGACCAGTGAGACTCAAGGCCAGAACTTGTGCGAGGCCCAGCAGGGAAAAGAAGATATTTCCACTGGAGTTGCGGAGCTGGCAGGCCATGAGCCTGGAGTTGCTGCGGCCATCCTGGTTCCTTCTGGAGGAGAGCCTGCCTGAGAGTGAAGCCAGCACACGGGGAGAAAGATACGAGAGCTGGGGAAAAGACAGAGTCACAATGACATTGTTTGAGGTGCTGGATCTGACTGTGCCTGAAGCAAGCTTCTTTGGACTTCCTCGTTTCATGAGCCAGTAAATTCCCCATTTTGCAAAAGCCACTTTCATTTGGGTTTTTCCCACTGGAAAGTATCCAGGCTGACACCAGGAGGTTAAGCAACTTGCCCCAGGCCTAAAAGCTAGTGAGTAGCAGACCCAGAATTTAGAAGCTCCACCATCTGCATGCGAGCCAGCATTTTGTACTTGGGTGTTCATTGATTTCACCTCTTTAACCTCCCTGAGCAGTTATTTTCTCAAATTTGGTGGTATTCAAATGGGATAACACCAGGCTTGCAGGGCTGCTGGGAAATATAAAATTCAAGGTAACACTGTTTGCTAGCACAGTTTGTGGCTGAAGGTTGAGACCCTGTGCATCCAGTTTCTAGTGCATTCAGCCAACACGTCAAAGGTGCCCACACTCTCTCAAGCGAGCACTTGTGACTCTCAGAGGGGAGGGCTACCTCCGTGCCTGGATGTATGTCGCCAGGGAGGCAACTGGAGGGAGCTGAGTGACTCTGAGGACTCTGGGGCTCTGAGTCTAGAAGCCCTGTCATCTCGGTTTCTGGAAACTCCTAAGGACCGGTGGGCTTTCCTGGGGATGCCTGCAGCCCAAGGAAGCAGCACTGAACCAAATCGACTAAGTCTCTTCTCTTCTCGAAGTTTACATTTAGTGGCAGAGACAGATGATAAACACATAAAACAAATACAGAACATAAATACCACATGGTAACACTGGGGAAAAAATAAGTCATAAATGTCCGGTCAAGTGCCAGGAAGGAAAAGGGATAGAGTGAGAAGGCACGGTTTATTAGGAGTGGTCAGGAGGGGCCTCTCTGGGGAGTCAATATTTCATGAGAGATGCAGTTTGGGCTCATTCTGGGTCGCAGGCTCTTAGAACTGTGTTGTCTCCCATTTGAACAGGAAACTTGCTGACATCGCTAAGTCAGGAGTCGGTGATCTGCTGGAGGCTTAGTAAACAGCTGTCCTTCTCCACTGACAACTTAGGACATTTAAAAAAGTTTAATGGGCATTGATCTGTAGCGCTGATTTCCTCCATTAGCTAAATCCATGAAGGAAAGGCCGGAGGAGAGGCTGCGTGAGACCATGCTTCAGGCATGCATGCCGGGAAAAGGTTTTAGCATCATGACACACAGCCGTTTGTTTATTTTCTAACCAGTCATCACTGAAGGTTCCCAATCACCCCCTGCACATCGCTGAGGGACCCCAGGGCGTGGCCAGTTCCGACCAGGCCTTGGCAGGGATGCACCAGAGCTTTGCAGATCAACGCCAGGCCTCAGAGGGTCTCTGACTTCTGGAGTCCCTCTCCCCACCAAGTAGCAGGCGCTCAGAGAACATGAGAGTGGGGCCAGCAGAAGGAAACAAGCCAGCAGAAAAACAAAACCACCAACCTTGTTTATTTGCATCTGTTAAAATGCAAATAAACAAGGTTGGCGGTAAAGAGTGACTGGGGATTATTTTAGGGAGGGTGGCCAGGGAAGACCTGTCTGGAAGGTGACACTTGACATGAGACCTGAAAGGTGAGAAGATGTGCAAAGAAGTGTGATGCAGGCAGAAGCAGCTGGTACAAAAGTCCTGAGGTGGGAACTACTAGCTCGGTGTGTTAGGGGTTGGATGGGAGACTGCAGTGAAGAAAGCAAGGGGGAGACAGGTTGGGAGGTGGGCAGGGCCAGGTCACATGGGCCTTGTGGGCCAGAGTTAGGCATTATTTGGGTTTTATTCTAAGTAGGATGGGAAGCTAGTGGAGGGTTTTGCATAGGAGAGTTTTATGATCCACATTGAAAGCTCTCTCTGGCTGCTGCTAGTGAAGAATGGATATAGGGGCACAAATACTGACCGTGAATGAAACCCCTAATTTCAGGTACTACGATCAGTATTTGGGATGAGGTTTCACCCTCTGCCACTGTAGTGGCAGATATATCCAAGTCCCAGTACCCATGAATGTGACCTTATTTGGAAAAAGGGTCTTTTCACATGTCATTAATTTAAGGATTTCAAGATGAGATCATGTGGATTACCTGGAACTGACAAATCGTTCTGGATTAGGGTGGGCCCTAAATGCAGTGACAGGTGCCCTTGTAAGAAGAGGCAGAGAGATTAGACAAACAGAAGGGGAAGCACAGAGAATGGAGCCGTGTAAAGACGGAGGCAGAGATTGGACTGATTCTGGCACAAGCCAAGGATGGACAGAGCCAGCAGAAGCTGGAAGGGGCAAGGAAGGATTCTCCCCAGGAGACTTCAGAGGGAGCATGGCCCTGTCAGCACAGGACTTGGGACTCTGAGCCTCAAGACCTGGGAGGAATCAATTTTGCTTATTTTAAGCCACTAAATTTGTGGCAATTTCTTGGACCCTGTCCCCAACTCTCCTCTCCCCCACCAAGACCCTGTGCATACCTTTGGCCCCATTCAAAGGCTGTTCCAGTCACTGGGTGGCACCCCTTGTAGGCATAAGGGCCACTTGGGTTCAAGATGGGTATTCGATTTATTGACTTAGCACACAGGGATAGGAATGAACCAGCCCTGTTTTCTGTTCCAAGGAGCTCTCAGGACTGTGAGTTCCAGACAAACTAGAACTCAAACAATATGAGGGTGGGAGGAACATATGAGTCTGGAGAGTCACTTAAATGACTTAAATTAGGCACCTTCCCAGTGGGGCTCCCAAATTTTTCACCAGAATGGGTATCTTTTGTTAATTTTCCCCCCATGGAACACTCAGTTTCTAAAGACATGGCACATCAAACCAACTATATATATTCAATAAGAATTCATTTACCTCCCCATTAGTTATTTAAAGGTATGTAGTAATGACAGTTAATATTTAATGGGCTACCCACTATACTAAGACTGTGATATGTACTCAATCTTTATACCACCCCTCTGAGGTGGGCACTTTTATTATTTCCATTTTACAAAGGAGGGCACAGAGGCCCAGAGATTAATGGTAATTTCCCCAAGCTTGCACTGCTAGTATTTAGTAGATCTGGAATTTGGACCCAGGAAGCCTAGCTCCAAAGCAAGGACTCCTCTTGAGATTGGGTTAGAATTCGGATTTCCATACCAATGTGCAGTGCTACGCTAGACAAATGATTTTGCCTCTCTGCACCTCAGTTTCTTTGTCTATAAAATGGGAACAATAGTGTCTGTATTGGAAAGTTGTTGTGGAGATTAAATGAGAATGTGTACTTAGAATGCCAGGCATGGTGCCTGCTACAAGCACTCAAGGAATGAGCTGGAATTCAACTGGTAATACCATGCAGCTGCTCTGGGCAGGCTTGCAGTGGTAACAGGGAACAGAGATGATTCTGTCCTCTAGGTTCTCTGACCCCATGGCGTTCACAATCTCCATTTAAAGTGCCAGGCCCAGATGTGGATGGTTTAAATTAGAGCCCCCAGGAAGGCAACCTGACCAGCCCTTCTCAGGGGTGCTTCAAGGACCACAGGTGTGAGAATTAGCTGGAATTGGCGAAAATACAGGTCCTGGACCTCACACCCACACCAGTGGTATCTGACTCCTTTAGAGGTGGGCCTAGGCACCTGCATTCTTCAACACACTTCCCAGGTGATTGTTAATTGTCAAAAGACAAAATTATAACAAACTTAAAGATCTTAATTGGCTTTATTTGTGATTCTAGAATTGGGCAAGACTTCATTCCATAAACTAGAATGAGTGTTCCAACGAGCAGAGAAGTTTGGTTTTATAGACAGAAAAGGGCCAAGGAAAGCAGAAACAAAGAATAAAAAGTAGATTGGTCATTTCAAATTTACTTTCCTTATAAGGCAGGAAGAGGGAAACAGAACAGTAGGGAAATAACGGATTGGTTAACATCAGGTTACTTCAGGTTACTTTTTTGTTGACAAGCAGTGGGAACTTCATTACCATGCCAATTGAAACTGGCCTGTTTAGGTAATCAGGCTGTTCATCTCTATCTCCTGATTTCTTGAAAGGTTGCTGGTGCTGTGGAACTTTTGCATGAGTGACTCCATTTTGATTTTTAGTCTGGTCTGTTGGGGCCTGGGGCAGGAGCTTAGTCCAAAACGATGGCCTCCTGTGATTTTTATTTAACATAATGCACAACAGAATTTGTGCTCCACGTAGTTCAGTGTGAGCAGGATTTCCTTGAAACCTTGTGAAATATTGAAAATCACACCAGTACTTCCCTTGGCAGCCAAACTGAAGTCTCCTACAGAGACACAACCCTTACAGCAGAGGTCCCCAACCTATGGTGAGTTGCATAATTATTTCATTATGTATTACAGTGTAATAATAAAAAGTACACAATAAATGTAATGCGCTTGAATCATCCCCAAACCACGCCCCACTTCGTGGAAAAATTGTCCTCCATGAAAACGGTCCCTGGTGACAAAAAGGTCGGGGCCCGCTGCCTTAGAGAGTAGTGGGCCTTCCCCGTAGCCTGGTGAGTCATGAAGCTCTCCTAAGTTTCAAGAAAAAAGGGCGGATGTCGGATATCGGGCCTGAGCGGGAGGCAGGAAGCGTGGGGCACGCTGCCCTCCGCTCCTGCTCCAGCTTGGAGCGCCGAGTCCCCAGCCCTGGCGCTGCAGAAGAGATGCAGGACTATGTCAAGGTCACTCACTCCGCCTCCACCGGCTAGCGGAGGCTGGATGCCCAGACCTGCCCGGGCCTGGCCAGCCCGCGCGCCGTGGGCGGGGCCGTCGGGGTCGCCTAGGCAACGGGCGCGCGCCACGCCCGAGCCCGAAGCCCGGCGGGGAGGGGCGAGCGCGCGCTACCCGACCTCTCGCGGTGCTGAGGAAGCGTCCTGTCGCACCTCCCCCGGCTCCACCCCGCGGAAGTGCTTGCTGACATTTTCGAGCGCTGGTTGGCTCTCCCTCTCCGGGGGCGGAGCTCGTGGCAGGCGCGGTGCGTACTTCCGGCTGCCGGGTTGACATGAAGAAGCCGCGGCGGCTAGGGCGGCGGTAGCGGCGGCGGAGGAGGCTTGCAGTGGGCCTCGGGGCTAAGAGCACGACGCGGCCTGGAGGTGCAGACGGCGCAGTGGGCCGAGGAGGAGGCGCGGCAGCCGCCCTGGCCCGTCATGGAGATGGAAAAGGAGTTCGAGCAGATCGACAAGGCCGGGAACTGGGCGGCCATTTACCAGGTGCGGGAGCGCCCCAGAGCGCGGCGGGCCATTCACTTAGGCCGCGTGAACCTTCCCCGTAGACCCCCAGTCTCCCTCCGGGTCCCGCCCTCCGCCGCGGCCCCCCTGCTTGAGGGTTAGATTGCACGGCGGCATAGGCCGCCCCCGCCTCTCTTTGTCCCCGGGTGGGCCTGCGTCTCGCCCGGGCCGCGCAGCCCCCTTCGATCCCCCACCTACCTCGTAGCGTCCAGCCCGGTGGCCTCTCCAGCCCGGGGGCCGCACGTCTATACTTAGCGTGAATCCCTCGCACCCCGACCCCGCCCCCCTGCCCACCCACTCTTTGTTCCCTGGGGTTGATTTAACACCCCCACTACTTCCTTTTCTGAACTGGACCACCTCAGACTCTCTTCCTTTGTCTCCCTGGGGGAAAAGGTTACTCCTCCCTCCCTCCTTCACATTTCCTTTCCCCTAGTGTCAGTACGTGTTGAGTCTCAAGGATGACGGTCTCCTTCCCCCTTCCCGTTCATTCATTTATTGGATACGAACTGACGTGCCTGTTCCGTGCTAGGCGCTGCTTAGGCACTGGAGATAGTGTTTGTTAAACAGGGCAGGCGAGACCCTATACTTAGTGGAGCTTAGAGTCGAATAAGGCATTCAAACACAGAAGCAAATAATTTCCGAGGGTGACAAGTGCTGTGAAGAGAACAACATCCTAACGGGGTAGAGGGTGATGCATGGAAGCCCGGCTACCTTAAAGAAAGGGATGAAGGAAGGTCTGTTAGAGGAAAAGAAATCTGCTCTGTGAGCTGAACAAGGAGGAGCAGAAAGCGGAGAGAATTTGGGGTTAAAGAGCCTTCCAGCCAGAAGGTCTGCAGTACCCTCTCCACTGAGGCCAAAACATTACCCTTTCAGGCAGGGAATAAGGAAGGTTAATGTATTCACTCTCTCTAAAATAACATCTTTCCTCAGTGAGCATCTCATTCTTTGGTCATGGCTGAGATAATCTTTGTCTTCCAGTCCTCATCTACTTGTGGGTTATGGAGGTTCATGGATAAAAAGGAAGGTAGTGTTTCTCACATATCTGTAAAACATTAAAAACATGAAGAGGTCTTCTTTCACAAGCAGCTAAATCCTCTCAAGAAAATATATACTCCCGATTAAATGTCATTGCGGGGGTTGTGAGGATTAACCAAAACCACACTTGCTCGGTATCTTAAATAAGCAATGTATAGAATAGAGATTTTGTTACTTATGTAAAGGGAGAAGGCAGTTGATTCTGTTTTCAGCTTATAGGCTCAAAAGGCAAATTGTGAGCTCCATCAGCTGTAGTATTAAAATCTATTTTGAACTACACTTAAAAAGGATAAAAGCTTTAAGCAGTTCTTTGGTATGCTTGACTAACAAAAGCCTTTTTTGGGGAGCCTTGATTTCATGTGGATTTGCATCAAGCTTATTATTTGACAGGAATCCTTTTATTTGGACTGTAATGTATATTAGCTTCTGATAGACTAATATTTGTAACCACTGTTATCTGTATAAGTGTGATTGATCAATATATAAAATTTGTATTCCATGTCTAGTCTCTGTGATTTAATTGAATGAATTCACCAGTGACTTTGGGGATGTGTGGATAAATTTTCTGCATCAGATTTAATACATTAGAGTCTAAAGTGGCTTTAAATGAAAATTGTTGGTCATAAGTGTTGGAGTTGATCCCCCATCACAAGTTGAGGCATTGGGGGGAAATCTTTTATGTTGAAACTGTCTAAGTTGGCAACAAGAAATTTATAAGTACGTTCTTGGTTGAATTTGATTTCTTACAGTTTTATGCCAGAGTGGCTTTACTTGTCACCCAAGTGTTAAAACTGTGTTAAGTATACTACTAGCATGGAGCCTGTTGGTCTTCAATTAATTTCCCTCTTTGTTCTTAAGTTTCTCTACCACATTTAAACGCTACAAATTAGTCAAGATTGAGATTTCCCCAGCTTCTGAATGGATTGTCACATTCCTGGAGGTGGTTTCTTTTGAATTGTCACTGTGGGTTTTTCTAACCTCTACCATGCAGATATTTTTCTTTTCTAAAATCGAAATCAGAAGCTCTTTTCCTTTTTAAGTTTAAAAAAGACCCTTTATTGTACAACTGTGGCATTTTTAGAAATGTAGCGTTCAAATGACCTTGAGTGAGACTAAAGTTGGCTAATTTTCTAAGATATGTTAATTTACCAAAACCATTGTTTTTCAAGGATTCAAAGAAATATGTTAAAAAACACATTTAAATTGGAATGTTTAAAAATTAATATTTTATAGCATATCAAAATGAGGGCAGCATTATACAAAGTCATATTATGTTTTCTTTTGTTTGTTTTTGAGATGAGGTCTTTTCTATTGCCCAGGCTAGAGTGCAGTGGCACTAACATAACTCACTGAAACCTCAAACTACAGGGCCCAAGTGATCCCTCCGCCTAAGCCTTTTTTTTTTTTTATTTTTTTGAGACAGAGTCTCACTCTCTTGTCCTGAGTAGAGTGCGGTGGTGTCAGCCTAGCTCACAGCAATCTCAAACTCCTGGGCTCAAGCAATCCTGCCTCAGTCTCCCAGGTAGCTGGGACTACAGGCATGCGCCACCACGCCCAGCTAATTTATATATATATATATATATATATATTTTTTTTTTTTGTCCAGCTAATTTATTTCTTTCTTTTCTTTTTTTTTTTTTAGTAGAGTCGGGTTCTCGCTCTTGCTCAGGCTGGTCTCGTACTCCTGAGTTCAAACTATTCGCCTGCCATGGCCTCTCAGAGTGCTAGGATTACAGGTGTGAGCCACCACGCCATCAAGAGGCCATCAGCCTCTTGAGTAGCTGGGATCACAGGTGGGCCCCCATGCCTAGCTAATTTTTCAAGTTTTTGTAGAGATAGGGTGTTACTGTGTTGCTCAGGCTGATCTCAAATTCCTGGCCTCAAGTGATCCTCCTGCCTTGGCCTTCCAAGGTGCTGAAGTTACAGGTGTCGTATTTTGAGCTTGCCTAGTCTATTGTGATTAGAAAAATAATATGTAATTTTGCCTAAAACTTTAACAGAGCAGTGTAGTCATTCCTCACCATTCTAACTTATTTTCTAATTAGAACAAAAAGATGCAAAAACTTGGAAACAATTGGGAAAATAAAAAAGGGTGAAGTGGACTTTTGAGTGCTGAGGAATGTGGCAGTTTAGAAAACATGTTCGAGGCTGAGATTCTGTGCTAGCTCAATTTGATAACTGAGCATAACCATATTTTTAATCTTTAATGCTACTAAACAGCATAGATACTGATAAACACTGAGGTCTATAAAAGGTCAACTTTGCTAGCCTATGTGGATGGCTTTAAACATTGTTTCCTAGCATTTAAAGGATTTAAAATCATTGGGTTTGAAAAGTGGAAGTAGTACTTGGTGAACCTCAGGTTTGAGTTGGTCTGGCTGTCCAAATGAGGGGAGAGAGCCCAGATAAGGAAAAGGGATTAGTTTTACTGAGCTAGAGCATGAGGGGAGAGGGCTTGAATGAATGAAAAGAATAGCTGATATGCTGTAGTTTAAGAGGGTTTGGGTCAGGTGTTTGACTCTTTCTCATCTCCCAATTCTTTGATTCTCTGACATTGTTCACCATACTTCAATGTGAATGATTTGATTGTTTCAGATAAAGGAGACTGCAACAGTAGATCGTGACTTGAAGGCAAGATTTATTCCATATTAGCGTCAGGCTTTGTAAAATGGGCCACTCTTCCAATTGATATTTGTTTTTTATAGCTGTTTTCATTACGAAATAAGATCTAATGCCTGACTAGCTTAAAACCATGTTATAACAACAGTTCACTGAAATTCCTTACTCATATGTACAGTTTATATTTTTATTTTCCAAAAAGATGAATATTAAAACTTCCCAATGTTTTTTTTTTAATACCTTTCTCTTCAGAGGGGGAAAAACACTATTTTGTGTAGAGGAGTAAGATCTATACACTATGACTCACTTCACTTAAAAAAAAAGACAAACGGAAATGACATGGAGAGACTGGGAAGTTCTAGTCATCTTGAGTGACCTGTTAGATCTAAATGTTCTTGTTTAGCCCTGGTTTGAGTGAACTAAATTTAGTTGTCTGATCAGCACTTTGGAAATGGTGTAAAGACCTTTGTAATTGTCTGGACTGATATTAAATTAACGGGGAGCACAAGTAGAAATAGTGGAGGGAAGAACTTTTTGCAATCATTATTTGACATCACTGGCATATTTATAGGAATACTTTGGTGCTTTTGCAAGTAAGCAAACCATATCAGATGGTTCCGAAAAGTCAGCTGGGGAATAATGAGAATGCAAATGGTTTTTAGCTGCAAGTTATCTACCCTTGGGATGCTGGCCTCCCTACTACATTTTGCATTTTAGTATGACTAGCTCCTCAAAACCTATAAAAAATACCTGGTATTGAATTATGTAATTGAATATATACTGAAATTCATGATAGAAATGAGTAAGAAATTTACTGTGGAGGTTCAACTATAAACTGCTAAAAATAGCTGCCTTTGTCTTTCTTTCCTTTCTTCTTTTTTAAAGGAAATTGTTTTCTGATCTTTTAGATTGCAGGATCCTTTTGGCAATTTGTTCTATGCTGTGCATTTACTTGCAGGTACTTTTTCTGAAGCCTACTTGAGCCTATATATATTTTTGCACAATTTGGCATCCCTCTCTACAGTGTTTATGTAGATTTGTTCCTGGTAACAACTAATACTGGCACATAGGCTGTGCATGTTCCTTTATATTGCCCGTGTTTAGGAAAATTGGAATTCTAGCTGGGTCCTTGTTTCCCAGACGATGTAGTTTGGCAGCAGCCATTCAGTGTGCTCATTTTGAGGATCCAGAAATGCTGGGGACTTGGAGTAGTCTGTGATTTCCTGTGCCACATTTCGTTGGTGAGTCACCACAGCGTCTTTTCCACCACCCCAGTGGTCTAGGTTCTCGTTTTGCCTATAAGCCTGCAGCTGTTTCTAGTTTCTCATTATGTAAATGAGTGGAACTGGTTACCAATTAATATGGTTCTTCCAATAGTCCCTCCACATTGCCCTCTCCTGCACCATGTATATTCTTCACATTACCACTACAGTAAGTGTTCTCAAACCGCAGCAGAGCCTGTCACTGCTCTGTGTAACTTCTAATGCTTTCATAATACCTGTAAGGTCCAACTACTTAACATGGCAACCAAGTTCCAGTCATCCCCTCCCATGTGGCTTCTATTCTAGCCACATCAGAAGGGGCAGCATTTTCCAAACTCATTCCCATCTTTCCTTCCCCTGTACATACCATTGCTCAGCACTTTGTCTAGGATGCTTCTCCCACTCAGTCTAACTTGCACCTCCCAGCTCAAATGTGTGCTTCCTTGCACCAGAGTTTTGTTCTGTCACCTGTGTGTTACCATACAGTCTGATACGTATCTCTTCTAAAGCCCTGCTTTTGTTGTAGCTGCCTCTTTTTATCCTGGGTCTATCTCCTCTAGAGCCCAGGCTTGCTGAGTTCACCTGTTCTAGCTTGCTCATTCATCTTGGAATCCTCTGCACCTGGCGTGATGTAGATGCCTAACAAATGTTGGGATTGAATTGGGTGTCAGCACTTTGCTAGCCTGACCATTATACAGATGTGCAAACATTGTTCCCAAATTGCATTCTAGTAGGGAGTAGGGGAGGAGAGAAACAAATAGATTAGCCCACTTTAGTACCAATGGCAGAGATCACTCTGGGAAAGCACTACCACATTTTGAGTTATGGACTCAAATGTGGTAATTTAGTATTGCCTACTGTGGTGGCTTTGGATGAAAGGCTTGAATTCTTATCCGGTCCAGAAGTTGATACCACCAGTTTGTTTCACGAAAGCTTTCTATTTAACAACAAATTTGTACTTGGCCTGAGGTGAACTTTGTAGGCAGCTTGGAGGTTATATGTCTGTCTAAGAATTGTTGAATCACTCTGTCTTCATCATACTAGACTATTAATTAGTTCTTACAAGCCTTCTAGAGGGCCTTTACATGTGGTTGGTCCATAAAATATTTTTTGATTTTGGGGATATAAAATATGGTTCTCTGTAAAACTGCAACCCTTACAAAGATTTTTTTCCCCCCCACACTATAAACAGTAAAGGCAAACATTTTTTGGCATTTGATCAGACCACCCTTAGGGCCAAGAAAGTAGTTTGATCTTTTGTTTTTCTAGTGTCCTTAGTGCCTGGGTGTAGTCATAGTCTTACAGTGCTGAATGGGTTCCTTACTTTCTTTGGGCTTGGTCTCTTCCTTTGTAAAAAGATCCTGTACTAACTGATCATTAAGTTCAAGTTAAGTAATAAAAGTCCTTAATGTACTCACAAAGAGAATTTAATGGTCCTGAAGTAATCCTTGTAAAAACTGCAGTGGTTACTCAATTTTGTAAGGTATAGATGGATACAATTGTGCTGAAAAAGTTAGTAGGAGGTTTGTGAGTATAGTTAACAACGCAAAAAAATTGGGTCTTTTTTTCCCAAGAGGCATTAAACATTTTTAATAAATAGAGTTCATTTGATTTAGTAATGTGGGAAAATGGGTAGCCCTGACTCACAAGTTATGTTTGCAGCTTTTCTCTAAGTGGCAATGGGTGGTTTTTCCTGTAAAAGATAGAGGAACTGATTCTTGAGAATTTACGAAAGATTCAGCCTCAGCTAGGTACACTAAGAGTAGCTGCCCTTTATGTTGTAATTTTAGAAAGAAACCTACATCTGGCCTAAGCTTCATTTGAATAATATGAAAGTTTACACATGCGCCATGTTTGAGAAGAAAGTACCTAAGTCTCCAGGATTTTAGAAATAATGCTTTACTTTGTGTAGAAGTGGTTTATTAGCTGCTGCCCTCTCCTTTTTCTGAACAGTTTGACATAATCATGAGTATCTTGCTGATAATTTGTAAATTTTGAATGTCTGGAAACAAGACCATTTCATACAGCAGATTTTTTCCCCCCATGAAAAGCCAAAGAAAAGTCTAGCCCCCAAATCTGTTGACCTCTGGGCTTTGGTACAAGTAAGTCACACTGCAGTTAAAATACTAACTACTGAGAAATAATTTAAGTCCTTTTTTTCTCTTTATTTTTTTAATTTGTAAAAATTTTTATAAGTACTCTTGAATACAGGTTTCTGATAACTTGATTGATTGAGACAGGGTCTCACTCTGTTGCCCATGAGTAGAGTGCCGTGGTGTCAGCCTAGCTCACAGCAACTTCAAACTGCTGGGCTCAAGCGATCCTCCTGCCTCCACATCCTGAGTACCTGGGACTACAGGTGCACGCCATGGTGCCTGGCTAATTTTTATATTTTTAGTAGAGACGGAGGTCTCACTTTTGCTCAGGCTGGTGTTGAATTCCTGAGCTCAAGCGATCCTCTTGCCTCAGCCTCCCAGAATGCTATGATTACAGTAGTGATCCATCTTGCCCGGCCTTTTCCTTTAAAAAATGTGTGACATAGTTCGATTTACAGTTCTGGATGCTTATGATTCTACCAAGGTAGTAAAGTATTCTGGATACCCCGTGGCAATTAGATAGAATTAGTGCTTCACTAAGTCAGCTCTATAATATGGACTCAGAGTACACATGGCAAAGTGACATTTAAGGTCTGCATTTTCTCTAGGAAATATATGTATTCGTTACTACTCTTAAGCTAGTACTGTGCCAGGAAATTCTGAGTTGTTATTGAGGGTTAACCATTTGTTGGTGTAAACTTTTGGGTCCAATTGGTCTTTATGTCCCTGGCTCTGGTCTCTTCACTTCGGAGCTTTCTTCCTAGAGACTGAGGCATATTTTTCTTTTATAGCTGAAGGAGGAAAAGCCTTGGCTGTGTGTGGCTTTTGTGGGTGGGCAACACCACTTGTAAAGATAAGATGAGCATAGCAAAACTGGGTTTTCAAAATTATATGTTTAAAATTTATTAGTGATTAGAGAAGGAAAATTCTTTCCTTATCTCTGTTATAAAACATTTTTCTGTTTCTTAATGGATCTCTTATTGACACATCTCTTCCTTTTGAAAAATCTCATTTAAAAATCGCCACACCGAATTCCAGCAAACAGCTAATTTTTATTCTAATGGGTACTGGTTATGGAGAGGATTATACACTATTGCAAATTGCTTACAGGAAAGTGAATATCAAGTAATTATTCCAAATAGTTGTAGTTCTCTTAAGCACATGGGTTTCTTAAAAATGTCTAAGGGTGAGATCACTTCTGAATATAACTTCATTCAAGAGAATGAATAAGCAAAGTGCTTTTAGCATAATACAGTAAATTAGCTTTAAATTCCTTTGATGGTTGGACATTTGTCACTTTTATATTTATCCCTTTTGGTGATACTACTGCTTCACTATTCAAATAGTCAGGGCTTCGTTTGCTTCTGTAAGGATAAAGGCAAAATATGCCTTTACTGGGTCATGAATATTTATGTGGCTAAGTTTTACAGAGAGAAGGCCCCTCTAAGAAGGTATCCAGTGGTCTTTTTTTGGGGGGTAGGATATATTGTTTTATGGGTTTTTGGTGTCGTCGTTTGCTTAGTTGTTTTTACCCTGATTTGAAGTGTATTTAATGGCACCTTGAATGAGGAGCATTACCGTTATTGTTCTCCACTACCTGGACCCCGCCTCCCTGTTGCCAGAGACTTCAGGATCATCCTGGGTTGGGGCGAAGCAAAATGGTGCTGAGATCAGGAAGCTGCTTTAAAACCGCATCAGGTTGACAGACATAAAAGCACATTTTTGGAGCAGCCCCCAGCATACCAGCTGGTTTTGCCACCCTTGAGGATCAGCTGGTCCACATCTCTTGAACATTCCTTGAGAATCCACACCCCTTTGTTGCCGGTTTTTAATGGATACCCTTTATGTACCTACTATGGTACCACTGCTAAGCATTTTAAATATCTTTCATGTCCTAATGACAGTTTTTCTTGATTAAGTCCTAGGAATATTAGTGCCATTAGTAGTATTTTCTTTAGTCCGTTCACAACATAAACAGCTCCCCAGGGCTGCTTTCCCTTATTTCTCTACCTGCTAGTGAGAATGCTCTTGAACATTTGAGTAACAGGATTAAAGAGTACACAGTGGCTCTTGGTAGGTTCTATACTTGTCCTTAATCACTTGTTTTCTTCCTTTATGAGCTTGAATTTTCCCCAGAACACTTGTCAGAAAACTTACCAAAACACAGGTATCATGCAGAGAGAATCACTGTAAAAGCATTTGAAGTTTAACAAACCTAGTGCCTTTTTTTTTCATGACTGCATATTTGTCAACTAAGCCACCTTTTGCAACTTGTTCCACTACTTGATGACGACAAACTTTTGTGTTTCCCAACAGACTTGGAAGATGTTGCTTTTAAAAGTAGGAAATAAATGGCTTTAGAAGATGGAAGCATGCTTTGGTTTGAAGTGGGAGCCTGGCGTGTCTGTCCTTAGTCGTCAGTGTGAAATGCAGCTGGAGATGGGTGTGGGCCTTCATCTAAAATTTCCTATCTTCAGTTTGAGGAGGTGGTTACCCGTCTAACCACTTAAGAACTGCGTGGTACGTGCTGTCTTATTTACAAAGCAAAAGCTGAGCTCTAATGGTTTCCCTTGTACTTGCCTTCAAATTAATAAAATGTCATCCTTTGGTAATGTTTACATGTCAGGTACATTTTAGAAGGAAGAAAGGATATAGCTGAAGTTAAAGGATTCAGTTGGCATCATACCTTTAGTTTTCTAAATGCATTTAATGTTTGATTTTTGTAGGTTGCTCATAAGGAAGTGATAAGTATGTTAGGTTATTTGTGGTTTGAGCTAATTTTAGTCTCCCTTTCACAGCTTGCTTTATGTCCTTTGCCATTAAAACATGCTTTCTAGAAAGACAAATTTTGAATGTAGGACACAGTCTATATTCTGTACTTGGCTACATCTCAAAAATTATTTTCTTGGTGCTTTGGAAATCAGACAGTTTGAAGCATAGTAACAATCATTTTAAAATCACTGATGCCTTTGCTTAGTGACTCCTCCACTTTTCCAGCAAGTAAAGTAGATTCTTTCATAGAGTTTTGGAACTCTTGCTCCAAGCCACTGGATAAAAAGGCACAGTTGATATTAGAGGATTCTAGATATTAGAGGTTATGACAAGCCCTGCAGTGTATTGGAGCAAGGCTTTGCTGGGCTGTGTGTAGGAAACTTTCCCCATCCTGTCCCCTTGGTTGATAGAGCATTTTGCTTTTAAGGGCAGGGGACTGTGTCTGTCTCCAGTACTCATTAGCTTCACACAGAACAGTTGTATTTCAAAGCTGTAGTCCCAAGCTGCCCTGCTGCCCTTCACCAACTACCCTGAACATACATAGCCCAGAGACACGTGAAGAAATGGAAAAAGAGGACTCAGGAGACCTGGGTTTGGGTTCTGAGTTTCCTTTAACTGTTGTGGGACCTTGAGAGTTACATACAGGATTATAAAATGTGGTGATTAGAATAGACAGCTTTATAGCACTATCTGGATCTGACATTCTACAGTGACATAGTCCCATGAGGAGCCTGGAGGTAGGTCAAATTTTCTGGAAAAATTGGGGCTTCATATCCTACTCGTGCTGGATTTGGTAGCATTGGATGGCTGTGCCATGGTCCCCCTTATCTAAAAGTAGGACAGAACTTTCAAATTTCATATTAACTCAAATTAAAACACATTATTGATGTCCTTTAAAATAACAAAATGTCCCGTGAGTACATAAATCAGATTATATTATAAAATTCCTGCATGCTACATGGATGAATGCAATTCCCTTTGAAATTCTTCTTATGTCTGAAGAGGAAAGTTGGATTTTGTAATTATACCAAAATCTCCCATTTGAGAGAGAAACGTACGGTCTGCTCTACGTTCTGCCCTTGTTGGGGATAAAACCCACGAATAGCTATCATTTACAGAATTCTGTTTTGTACCCTGGGTACTGTGCAAAGTGCTTTAGATGCAGCGCCATTTATTATGTATCATCAACTGGACTATAATAGCAGGAAATGTTTTATGAAGACACTTAGGTCTCAGAGCCTCAGTGTCCTTCTCTGCCAGGTCTCCCATGTCCTGCATCCAGCTTCACCATACCATCGTGGCAGTGTAGTCATTGCTTCAGCTTCCAAGTACATGACTGCAAAGAGAGACAAGGGATTGTGCTTGGCCTCTTCTATTTGTTAGGACATATGAAGAGATAGTTTGTAGTTTTTGACCTTTGCCCAGTTTTCTAACTTCTTACCTAGATGTCACAGATTGGTCACCCACAGTCATATTTTGCTTGGTTCACTGAGTGTTTTTTTAAAAAGAAGAGTTCTCCAAAATCTGTAGGGCTTCCAGTAAAAAATAAAAATTAAAAAAGAGTTTAATTTTTTCCCATTGTTTATAAATAAATCAGGAGAAATCACACACAAATCTGGATTTCTGGCTTCTCTTTTTTTTTTTTTTTTTTGAGACAGAGTCTCGCTTTGTTGTCCAGGCTAGAGTGAGTGCCGTGGCGTCAGCCTAGCTCACAGCAACCTCAAACTCCTGGGATCAAGCAATCCTCCTGCCTCAGCCTCCTGAGTAGCTGGGACTACAGGCATGCACCACCATTCCCGGCTAATTTTTTATATATATATTGGCCAATTAATTTCTTTCTATTTATAGTAGAGATGAGGTCTCACTCTTGCTCAGGCTGGTTTTGAACTCCTGGCTTCAAGCAGTCTGCCTGCCTTGGCCTCTCAGAGTGTTAGGATTACAGGCGTGAGCCACTGCGCCCAGCCAATTTCTGGCTTCTCTTGAAAAATCTGAGACTCACAGTGTCTGAGCCCACATCGGCAGTGGTTTACTTAACTGAGGGGGCACAGCTCCTTTTGGATGGACACATGTATCTTTAGTTTATCACAGTCCCACAGTGGGTCACCCTGTCCTTGTCTGTGCCCGTGGTGGCACTTGAGTTTGCAACCCCTATTATAAGCTGAGTTTTCTCTTAAAGTTTGCTGTTAATATTAGAGCTAGTGTGATGTTTGGCCTTATAAACAGTTGGTGTATTATCATTAGCTAAAATCAAAGCAAAGGGATAGAGGGTTTCAGGCCTGGGGGAATGCCCTTGACAGTAAAGTCCAGGATAAAATCCCAGGCCAGGTCCTGCTTTCCTTCCTGCCCTTCCCCTTTCTTCTTCTCCTTAGCCCTCTTCTGCTATTTTGAGAAAATTGAAGCCACTCACCATTTTTTTCCACCTCAGACAACTGAGTATGACTGTATTTTTGTCCCATGTTCAGTAATTTCCAGGAACTATTTTTGACGACCAACTTAGAAGATAAGTTGGCTGGGCCCTATGGGAATTAATAAAAAGAATGACTTACCCAAGTGTGCTTGCACTGAGAAATCTACAAAGTAATGTTTTTAATGACTTGCTTTGTGACTTGGTCAAGACTGATACCATTTGTCATGTGTCTGAACTCATGATTAGATGGTTTCTCTACCTTATCCTCTCTGTCAAGGATGAAATAAACAGTAGCCATGATATAAAGAAAATATGGGGCCGGGCGCGGTGGCTCACGCCTGTAATCCTAGCACTCTGGGAGGCCGAGGCGGGCGGATTGCTCAAGGTCAGGAGTTCAAAACCAGCCTGAGCGAGACCCCATCTCTACTATAAAAATACAAAGAAATTAATTGGCCAACTAATATATATATAAAAAAAAAATTAGCCGGGCATGGTGGCGCATGCCTGTAGTCCCAGCTACTCGGGAGGCTGAGGCAACAGGATTGCTCGAGCTCAGGAGTTTGAGGTTGCTGTGAGCTAGGCTGACGCCACGGCACTCACTCTAGCCTGGGCAACAAAGCGAGACTCTGTCTCAAAAAAAAAAAAAAAAAAAAAAAAGAAAATATGTAAGTTGCAAGGAATGTGTGTTGAAGGTCTCTCTACCCTGTTTAGTGACAGAAGTGCATATTATGTTGTAGGATGTGCTGCTTTTTTTTTGGTCATTCTTGAACACTTATTATTCTATAGAGGCATGTTGTATATGGCACATTAGAAAAAGGAATAGGTAAGGAAGATTCTTTACCATTATAAAACAGTTAAGGTCCTTGTTCTAAGTTTTGTATCTATATCTCAAAAGGTACAAAAGCTGATCCCAAAAGGACAAAACCAGCTCAGTATTCTAGCACTCCTGAATCGTGTGGTGTGATGGTATGGCCGCTTTATACTTTTTCATATATATGAATTAAAATCAACAGCTAAAGACCAACTTCTCCATGCAGCTTTATGTTCGTCTTTCATTTGTTCTTCTATTCCAGATCGTCTTTGCAGGCAGAGTCCATTCAGTCATTCAACAAATATATGAGCAGCTCCTAGGTACCAGGCTCTGTGTTAGGCAGTGGGGATAAGTGGTAAGCAAGACAAACTTGGTCCCTGCCCGTAAGAAGTTTAACACATTGACTGCCACACTAGAAAAAACCTTTTTTTTCCTTTGAGCTACAGTGTTTTATTATGAAAATAGAATAAAAACTTCGAAAACAAAATAATCCTTTCTAATTTAATGAAAAATTTGTTATTTTTTATTGTTTTCTGTGCATGAGCTATATACAACTTGAAAAATAGTCCACGCAGCTCCCAAGGTAGAGACGTGTAAGTTACATATGCTTCATGAGGCCCCGCGCTCAAAACTAGTGTAAGTTAAATACTACTCACATGGTAGTTAATGTGTTAATAGTCCAGCCAACAAAGAGGCTGAATAGAGAGATAATCCCAGTTCTGAGTGGTAAGAGCTCTTATAGGCCTAGGCCCCAGATGCTATGGGGATACTCAGGAAGCAGTATCTAATTGGGATTGGGAGCAGGTGAAACAGATGGAGGATAGTCTATAAAGATAATATCTAAGTGGAGATCTGAAGGGCAAGGAGGAGTAAGCCCCATATGTTCTGTGGACTGTCTAATCTGGGATTGACTCCTCTGTGCCCTTCTCTGTCATGTTAAGTGTCATGTAGGCTTGAAAGCATGGGATATTTTACTTCCTTCCTCTTGGGTCCTAACTCTTCTCTCCTAGCCCCACACATAGTGCATATGCATTGTCTCTCTTGGTGTATATTTTTTCCCTCTCTCTTTTAATCTGTTTCTTCTGCCATTACTTTTAACCTTGACTGCCATAATGGCCTTTGAATGTTCTAATAGGGCAGCATAGTGGAGGTTACCCCGTGCCACCATGTAGTGAAAGCATCTGTGTAGGTGTCTTCTCCAGGAGGATGGTGTTTCATTGTCAGTTCTATAGCCCCAGAACACCACATCCCATTGTACTTCGTAGGCAGGCAGTACGGTACTCAGCGGACATGAAGTGATAACTTTTATCCAAGTGCGTATGTAGATAATCTTTGGTCTTTACAAAAAGCAGAATTATAATATATTTTAATACATAAAATAAAGATTTTTGAAAATCTTCAAGTATGAGCCTTCTCACTAAGAATAAATTGAAAATATGTGGCTAGCCCTCTGATCTGCAGCTGACACTATCAGAATAAAGATCTCATTTATTTGTGAGTTTTAAGGGATAGTTTTAATGATGTTGGCTGGCTTATCCCTTTATGTGGTCTGCTTATTAGCAATTCTCAGTACACAGATAACTGATTCTTTCAAGTCAGGTACCTTGTAAAATAACTTTACTGATAATTATCTTACTTTTAAATGGCTAGGTGGTAGTAGTTAATTTTTAGACATTTTTGTACTTCAGATATGATAAGTTCTGAGACTTTTATGGTTATTTAAATTTAAACACAAAAATTATCTTGAATAATTCAGAATGGTTTGCTGATTGCTGCCTATTTTCCATTCATATATTTATTAAACTTTTTTTTTTTGCCATACAGAAGCATTCAGAACTAGATATCTGCAAACTATCCAAGTTGTGAAAACATCTGCCATTTTTTCCTATTTCTGATTCTAGCTATGAAGATTATGTGTAGAAGTAGTCCTAGATTTGACATTTATTTTTAAAAAGTTGTTGATTATTAATCATTTAAAGATCTGAAAAGGGAAAGGTTTTCCCTACAAATGGATGATGAGTAGAATGAAAAGGTGCTTTGACTATTCTTTTTTCTTTGGTGGCGAAATGATTTTTTTTTTCTCCTTCTAGTTTGTCTTTGAAGTCATTTACGTGTCACTAAGTGGATACTGTAGAACTGCGGTCCCCAACCCTGGTCGGGGCCTGTTGGGGACTGGGGTTGCAGAGCTCTGCTGCTGTCCCCCCAATGGAAAACTGTCTCCATGAAACTTAGGAAGGAGCGGAGATGAGCAAAGTTTCATCTGTATTTACAGCTGCTCCCCCATCGCTTGCATCACTGCCTGAGTTTCCCCCGAACCTCCCCACCCCCATCTGTTTAAAAATTGTCTTCCATGAAACCAGTCCCTCGTGCCGGTTGGGGACCATTGCCATAGAACATACGTGGCAGAAGTAGATGCATGGGGTAGAAAAACAGAAGTTCACAAGCCTCTCGACAGAATCACTAAAACATAGTCATATGGCCATGCTATTGCAGGGGAAAGCAACTGTCTTTAAGAAGGGGTTGAATAAGAATAATCATAAAATGGCATCCTTTATAGAATCCTAAACTCTGGATGAGACCCCAGTTCCTTGATTATGCTTTGTCTTCCAATCTGCTGAGGAGAGTAAAAACACATGGGGTGAGGGAAGGTATAGATCAGGCATCCTCAAACTATGGCCCATGGGCCACATACAGGCCACCTAGCACATTTATCCAACCCTCTGGGTGTTTTTGCCACCACTACCTGGCCTGCTTAGCAGCCGACTCATCCTGGGCCCACAGTGCGCACTCTGCAATGGTCTGAGGGACAGTAAACTGACTCCCTGTTTAAAAAGTTTGAGGACCTCTGGTATAGATGTTTGTGTAGAATCTTTCTCTTACTGTGTTTTTGTATGTATACATGTGTGTATCTTAGGATTCCATTAAGTTTTCCTAGTCAGTAAATTGCCATATTGGGGATTTGTTTAGAGACTTACCTTGTATTGTAATTTAGTTGTATTTTAAATAGGCCCTTTGCATCACTGCCTGCTCCTCTTAATTTACCTAGCACACAATCTGTCTTTCCATTCCAAGGCTACTGTCGCCCCTGGGCATGTCAGTCACTTGGACAACTCATTCGGCATCTTACCTCATGTTCCTGGGAACTCCATGTCCCTCTCCTCCCTCCCTTTCCTTTCTTGACCCTTCAGATCATCTCTACCTTAGACATGTGGATAAACTCAAGGCATTCTTATCTCCAGTCTCGGCCTCCTGTGCTTCCACATTCCTTCACTCGGTTACTTTCTCTCCTCTGGGTTTTCTGCTTCATCCAGATTTCCAGCTGTCACCTCCAACCCCTAAAGTCCTCAATTCTCTACTTATACAGCTAAGACCATGGTTAATCACTTTAAATGTACTAAACATGGTATCTCCACTGTCCTTTTACCCATCTTCTCACCTATCAGCTCTAGCTCTGGATCAGGCCAGTCACCTCCTTTCTCTTCTGGGCTCGGGCTCCTCAGTTCTGCTGGAGAAAATCTCCCAGTTTCGCAGACCGAGGCACTAGGAATCCAGTCTTCAACCTCAGATTGGTTGCCATCAGCTCTGAAGCTCGGGCCATGCTTTCTACCTCTTCTCTCACAAGGAAGAGGGAGCCTTTGTTCCTGTCTAAGGCAGGCCTTCAGTGTGTGCTCTTGACCGCCCCCCCCCCCCCACCTCAGAGCACCTTGCTCTAATGTTTTAGTGATGCCTAGGAATGTGTCCTCAGCGCCTCCTCTCTGTTACCTTCTTAGGTGTGCCAGGTCAGCATTCTCAGCTTCCTCCAACTGAGACTTTCCCTGCTCCATAGATTCCTTCTCCGGCTGAAATTTTTGAAATACCGAAGTCACTGCGCCCATTGTTCACCTTCCAGTCACTCCTTGACCCAGGGAAGTTAGGCTCTGTCCTACCAAGCCACTGAAATAGTTCTTGACAAGGTAACTGTTAGCTTGCTTGTTGCTAATCCAGTAGATATTTTGCATCCTTATTTTAGCACCATTTAATGTGATTGACCTTTACTTCTTGAATATTCTCCTCCCTGGTTTCAATAACTCTTTTTTTTCCCTTTTGCTTTGTTTTGCTTCTCCTCCTCTTTTTTTTTTTTTTTTTAAACTAATCCTAGGTCTCCCTTATGGGCTTTTTATTTCTCTGTTTCTTCCTCAATTGAAGGAATTCTCAAGGATTTACCCTAGTGTTCCTTTCATGCAACTCTTTTCTTTTTGAGCTGTCTCATTTATTCACCCAGGAAGTAGTAATGGCCCTTAAATTCAGAGTTTGCACATACACACCCTGGCACTCTGGGACGGCCTTCAGAGGCACTTTCAGTTCATGAAACGGTGGTGGTCTGTGTCTCTCGTGGAGCCTTGCATATACTGTTCCCTTTGCTTGGAGCAGTCTGTGTTCTACCTGGCTGATTCTTGTTCTTCCTTTTAGTCACATCTTAGACATTTCTTTGGGGATGCTTCCTCTGATTTCCCCTTTCTCCAGGTTCAAGTTAAGTGCCTCTTCTAGGTTCTCCCGTGGCCTCCTGAACTTCTTCTTTCCTAGTTCCTTTCCTGGCACCATGAGTGAGTGTGCTGTAATTATACCCTTTGTTCCGTAATTGCCTGTTTACTTACCTATTGCCAAGTAATCTGTCAAGTCTTATAATGGGTGGGACTGCTTTTGTTCCCATCATTTGTATCTCTAGTACCCAGTATAGTGCCTGGCATATAGGAAGTACTCAGTAGGTAGTTCCTGAATGAATAGATGAGCTGTGCTATTTAGAAGTTTCATGAATTGGAAATTGAGGTTGATAAGAGAGGCTTTAAGTTTATGGTATTGTGTTGAACCATGTGTTACCCACCATCAGTTTAGCATATACTTTGTTTTCTCTATTTTCTTTTAGATTAATTTTCTGTGTGTGGTGTTTGGTTAATCCGTTTTGCATTGCTATAAAGAAAATACCTGAGGCTGGGTAATATATAAAAAAAGGTTTATTTGGCTCACAGTTCTGCAGACTGTACAAGCATGGCACCAGCATCTGTTTCTGGTGAGGGCTTCAGGGAGCTTCCAATCAAAGTGGAAGGTGAAGGGGGAGCAGGCGGGTCAGAGAGAAAGAGCAAAGAAAGAGCAAAAGAGGGAGGGGAGGTGGTGCCAGGATCTTTTAAATACCAGCTTTGAGGAGGTCTAATAAGGTGAAACTCACTTATCTCTAGAAGGGCACCAAATCATTCATGAGAGATCCACCCTCATGACCCAAACACCCCCCACCAGGCCCTACCTTCAAAATCGGGGGTCAAATTTCAACATGAGATTGGGAGGGACTGGACATCCAAACCATATCTGGTGTATCCACCCAGTGAAATTATGCCATTTCTGAGCTGGAACGGTGTATAATTCCTTATGTCTCCGTTACAGTGCCTTGCATGTAGTCAGGCTCCATTTCAGTGGGCCTAATCCGCTCTGTTGATGATGGAGCTAAGTCTCCATTCTTGTCTCATCAGCTGGTCCTGCCTCTACACCATGCACACACCGTGCCACTTCGGAGAGGCAATTTCCATGTGGTTTGTTAGTCTTGTGTTCCATTGTGCAGGCCAAGTATGAGAGACATCGGTGGTATGAGAGTCTCCCTCATTTAAACTTCATAGGTTTGATAGCTGGAAGTGACCAGTGTTGACAGGAAGTAGAGGCATGTATTAAAAGCCAGAGAGTTGTCAACTTACAGGAAGCAGAGCTCTTGTTAGCGTATGATTTTGTGGTTGGCTTGGGGGTCCTCTATAAAAGTAAAGAATCTGGCAAGAATGGGAGGAGCGTGCTTGAATTTCTAAAGTTAGATCATTTTTCCCAAGCAATTTGCCTTTAGAGTTTCATTGGATTGGAATTTCCTGAGATTTTGATCTTGCCAGAAAGTTTACAGCAAAAAATTCTGAGCAGGTGAAGCTTTTGTATCTGAAACTAAATCATTGTTTTTGTTTTTGGCTTTTTTCTGAACATACTGTCTTTGGTTCAGCCCTGAAGATTATTCTGTTAATTGTGGATCTTACCTTTACCCCCATCTCCTGGAGCTTACGAACTGAATAGTGCTGTTTCAATGAAGGAGAGGAGGGAAGGCATAAAAATAAACTTAAGAGCCTTATTCTTAACTAGGCAACCTTGGCTGTATAGCTTGGAGCTAAATGGCATGTCTGTTCTTGTGAGAAAGGGATATTTAGGGTTGGTTTGGCTTCTTGTATTTGATTTTTTTTTTTTTTTTAGGTTTGTCTTTTAACTGGAGTTATTGTGTAAATGTAATTGCATTTAGAATAAAAACACTTAATTTCACAATGTGCAGAGCGTTTTTCTGTTATCTCTTTTAAATGGTAGAACCTCTTATGGTAAATGACTTGGAGCAAGGGTTGTTTTTCAAGTGAACTTAGATCTGGCATGATTAGTGGTGGAGAGGACTGAAAGGGAATTCTTTTCACTCTGGTCCGCATCCTTTACCCCCACTTGCTACTTTCCTGGAGCTCTTGACTGCCTTTCATTGGAGTAACTGAGTTGAAACGTTTCTTCAGCCACTGCACTCACCGGCCTTCATTCTGCTCATCTCAGACTAGTAGTGGTTCTGAGTCCTTAGTGTTATTTATTCAGTATTTTAAAACATAAACATGTCTTTTATTGAGCTTGAAGGCCAGAGGTAGGACAGTTGAGAACAAAGTAGAAATAAAGCTTCCAAGACAAGGTTGTTGCCATGAGTCTTATCAAAGCTGTTGCAGATCATATAGGAACCAAGGAGCCTTTGTATTTCAGCGTGCTAGGTTTCACCGCGCTTGCTCAGTCCCCTGTTGTACTCTGTGTTACTCATCCCCACCTACAATCGTACTCTTTGTCCTGCTTCCCTCCTTACCATACTCTCCCCCTATGGCCACCACAACTACCACTAGCAATTACTGACATCTGGGATCTTAGGGCTACTTCCCTATAAGGATATAGGACATGTGATGTTGGCTATACACATGGTAACCAAACTCTGTGGGTTCTTTCCATGTGTGCCTTGTGACGTGTGACTGAGTGCAAACTAGCAATAAGCTCCTTCTTTTGGTATTGAATCTGTCTGTAGTTACTTTCTACCTCTAGAGGACATCCATAATCTCCCACTGCCAGTTGAAGATGATGGATGATAGGAGCAAGCATGTGCTTATGTTGGGAGAGATGTTAGTCAACAACCAAAAACCTGACTACAGCAGCCTGTGAAATACAACAGGGTGGATCCATTTGTGGCAAAACTTTGTGTTCATGAGTTTTGTTTGTTTTTAGATATCCTCCCATAATCTATTTTAAATCAAAAGGCTTTGGGTAAAAGCCATGGCCAGTTTTACATGTTATAGAGTACCTGGCTTGTGAGGTTCAAAGTTTATTACTTACATAGTGTCCTTTTAAATCTTATTTGGGTCAGATCACAGAATGATGTTCAGATGGACTTTTTTGGCTGGCAGGGAGTCAAAATGGCAATGAAGCATGAAAGTACAGACAGTCCCTAATACACAAATGTGTCGTGCTTGAAAAGTTTGAAAGTTGGTTGTCTGGGACCCTGAATGTATTTTCCTGTAGAATCAGTGTTGTGAATGGAGGTTAAATTCTAAACTAGCCCACAGAACCTGTATAATCTGCAAAATACCTAAAGTATTCCTATTAATAAAATATGTAATTTCTCCGATATAATATTTAATATTATACATAATAATGATTTTATGAATAACAAGCATTCTTGATTCTATCTGGAGGGTGGCGTGTGTCCATGCGCAGATGGGTACATATTCCTATATCCCCTTCCCTGCAGCTCTGGCACTGGGAGTGGTTTTTATCACCTCTAATTAAATATGACTCCCATGGATTTTAGAGTACAGAGTTCAAGGGTGCAGGGAGAAGATTAAAGACCAGAGAAATATGATTAGGCTGGAGTTTCTGTGGCTGGAGATCAATGACAGGTAGCTCCCAGGGACACTTCTTGGGCCTGGCCATCTTCATTACCCCCTTTTGTTTTCTTCTTGGGTCCCCATGCATTGGCTTGTTTTGTTCTTCTGTTACCATTTTTTGCTTTTGACCAGAGTTTTTTGCCTCTGATCTACAACTGGATATCCTGTCAGAGTCTCCTGTGTTTGAAATAAACATATAGTCTTTTTGAGGGGTTCTAGCTAATTTCTAAATCTAAATGTTGTGGCAGTTATTACATGTTAATTTTGCTGTGAGAAGTCATAGAATCCCAGATGACTAATCTTTGTAAATGCAAATGGGTAAACCTTTGGGTAGGTAATCTCTGTGGTACCTTATGATTCAGTCACATGGAACAAAGTTGATCTTTTAGGATGAGAACTGGCAGCATAGGGCAGTCATAGCAGAGAGGACCCAGGAGAGGATCTGAATGGCACAACTGGGTCTGGCCCTGGCAGTGTTGTGAGAAAATTCTTTGTCTTTGGAACTCTCATCTCCAGTACATATCTTACCCTCCCTGAACCTGGAGGCACTCGACTTACACCCCATTTTTGTCCTCAACTAAACACTGCTGAAATGCTAGCGTAGTAGATTGTTAGCTGATGAAGATGCAGGCTGAGGGACTACCATGAGGGCTTGCTCTTTTTAAACCAGCGTGTGGAGAACTGGAGGCTCCCTGCTTGTTCACATGAGACTTTTTGCCCCAGACTTGATGGTTGCTGTTTTACTTCTCAGCAGAAAGGGATGCCCGGAAAGGAAGATTTGATGTGCCACTTCTAAAAGGTTCAGTCTGGCATCAGAAGGTGGGTCTGGGGAGGCCAGAGATGGAATGGGGCTGTGCCCCAGAACTACAGATTGTTCCGCCAGTATCTTCTGGCAGAGTGTGATGGAAGTTTCTGGGATTTTTTTTCCCCCAAAATAATTATGGGCACAGAAGGCAGGGGTGGGTTGTCTGGCCATAGAAGCTGTTGTATTAAACAGCACTTTCTGCTTTTAGCAAATTTTATCCAAATGAGACTTTAGGTTTTCTGTCTGTGACTTACTGGCAGTTCTTCTGAAACACGTCTAATTATTTTTGCCAGAAGCACTTAAGCTATTTTTTACCTGTGAAAATAAGCTACATTCTTTTAAATTATACCAGAAGTCAGTTACCCATAAAATGTTACATGTTTTCTAATGTATTTTTATATTAAATAGGTTTCCATAGGCTTTCTGATGTTTTATTTGGAGAATGTATTTTGTGATGCTTTATGTGTTTTATAAGCTTGAGTTTTTTACCACAAAGCTTTTTTTTTTTTTTCTGTATTGAGTAATTATGAAATCAGTGGAGACTTACGTTTACAAGTTAATATCTGTATCTATCCTTAGTTGCACCAACTGAAAACCTAAAGTAACCTTCAGCTCTTTAATTCACCCTCCATCCAGTTGATTGCCAAGTCTTCCAGCTTTATTCTTCAGATGTATGTCTGGACTTCTTTCCTTTGCCCTCTTCCCATGCCTTGGTTCAGGCCATCCTCATTTCTGGCATTTAAAGTCACCTTCAGCTTGTTCAGCCTCTGCATTTTGTTTCATCTTTCATGGGAGAACATGTGATATATCAAAGCTTCTGTGGCTGAGAGTGTTATCTCCAGGTTCTTTGGCCTCACCTAACACAGGTGCGTGAAGCATGCCTGGATAAAGGTATTTGCCTAGCTCTCCTGGCCAGCCTTTCCACACCCACACTCCACACCCCACGCTCTGTCTTTGTTGGTGCCGTTCTGTTCATAGTGCCTGCTTCAGTGGGGCACGTGCCTCCACCCCCTTATACTGAGCTGTCGCTTTTATTAAATCCCTTTCTCTCATTTGTGGACTATGGGAAATATTTTATTATGAATATTCTTTCTCTGTTGCCTCTGTGAACACATTAACTTTGCCCGAATCCACCTGAAGAAGCCATCTGCCCAGGGGAAGTTGGGATTTGGTTATAGAAAGCAAGCCACTAAAAAGAACAATATTTAGCTTCCGATGTGCAAAACAGAACTTCGCAACATGCTGTTCTTTTTTAACACTTAATGACATTTTATATAAATTAATATTTCTATTCTGTTGCTTCTACATTATTTTCTTGTTAGCTAAAATATGAACGCTGTAGAAAGATGAGATTTTCTTTCATCTCTCTATATCCTTAGCACCCAACATACTGTAGTGCCTGGCCTAGAGTCACCTGTGGACCTGTATCCTAAACACATTTAGCCTTTCTTCATTAAACTATACATACTTCTCCCCTGTTCCCCTGAAAAGAAAGAGAGAAATTCCTTTAAATACCACATTGTCAGTATCAAACCACACTCGGGTATCCTCTGGGGAAACAGGCTATAGTTTAAAGGAGAAAAGAGATTAAAATCTGAGCATTAGGCCGGGCATGGTGGCTCACGCCAGTAATCCTAGCACTCTGGGAGGCCAAGGCAGGAGGATCACTCAAGGTCAGGAATTCAAGACCAGCCTGAGCAAGAGCAAGACCTGTTCTCTACTAAGAATAGAAAAAAAAAAAATTAGCTGGACAACTTAAAATAGAAAAAATTAGCCAGGTGTGGTGACATGCGCCTGTAGCCCCAGCTACTTAGGAGGCTGAGGCAGAAGGATTGCTTGAGCCCAGGAGTGTGAGGTTCCTGTGAGTTAGCTAATGCCACAGCACTCTAGCCTGGGCAACAGAGCCAGACTCTTGTCTCAAAAAAAAAAAAAAAAATTCTGAGCATTAAAGTGTCTAAGGCTTAGATGCTGGCCATTTAAGGTGTGTTTTCCAGGGGCTAATAGAAACTGCATGCAATTTTTACCTCATAGCTAACTATAGGATTTAGTTGCCACATAAGATGGGATACATTTGTAAATCTTTCAGAAATGTTTGTGAAATTAAACTGTATTGAGGCCTCAGCACTTAAGAATACTCTACATAAGAATTATTCTGGAACAGAAGAGTCCCAGTTTTCCCTATAAAGCATTGTCAGTCATCCGTAAATTCATGTAAGTTATGTTGGCACTTAATTCATTAAAATTTTGTTGGGTGACTGCAGTTGCCAGGCAGGGTGCTGATCAGGAACACATACCTGAGGTCTTTTTCATAGTCATTGGAGGAAGACCAGCGTGAAACAGTCACACAAATGATTAATTTTAATTGTAGAAGAAGGTCCAGGAAAGCAAATAAAGGGTGTGCTGACAGTGTTTACAAAGGGTCTTTGAGCTGGTTTGAAGGGATCCCTGAGCACTTAAGCAAGGCCTAGAGAGTGGCATGGTTAGAAGTGGCTTAGTGATTTTAAGGAACACAGCCAGGGTGTGGCCAGAGCATTGGTCTCCAGAGCACATCACCTCCTGACATAACCACTCCCCTAAGTTAATTTTTTACCAATATAAAGTAGAACTTCCCCTCTGTTTATCCAGATTTTTTTAATTTTAAGAATTTTCCTTATAAATAGAATTCTGTGATTTGTTGAACAGTCCTATATTCCCTTCATCCATTTTCCTTAAGCAGCCCCCTGTCAGAGAAATAGTGAGGTTGAAAACAATTGTCAATCTGAACGTGCTAGACCAGCCTACTGATTGTCTAGAGAGCATTTAGCCAGGTTATAGTCTCTGATCTGGCTGCTGAAAGGTACTCTGGGTGGGATCTAACTAAGAGCGAAACATTTAGTGCCGTTCAGAATGGACTGAAGTATCAACAGTGTCTGTAAAAGGCCTGATAGTGACATAAATGTCAAGTGGTCTGTTAAGCAGAGTAGAGTAAGTAGAAGAATCCACATGGGGAAAGTGCCAGTGACAAAGGAAGCTTTGAAAGCTTGCTCTTAGTCTTGAGTGACTATTGTTCTCAGGTGGTGATAGATCAGCTAACTGCCTTGACTGACTGTCCCTCTTTGGGACAAGAAACCAAAAAAATACTCAGCACCCTGGTTGGTACATATGTAGTAAGTTGATTTATACTCCCTGGTTTTCAGTATTGCTTGAATTTTCTGTAAGGAAATATAGTATCTTTATAATCAGAAAATACCCTCAATTTTCAATTTGAGGGTATAAAAAGTAAAGAAACAATAGACATGGAGAGTAGAAAGGAAGTTGTTTTAGAGTAATTGAAATTCAGAAAACATGATCAGGAGAGAAGCTGGTTGTCAAGTTGCATGGGTAGCTAAAAGCACATGAAACAAAGTTGAAAAAATGTAAACAGAAGATGAAACTGCCAAGGGACTCTAGCCAAGCAAACAGAAAGGACCTGAGAAGAAAAACTAGTTAGGTGTGATTGTCAGAGTAACGTGTGTAGTGTGATCCTATGTGTGTAAAAACAAAGACTAGGAATTCAGTGTGTATGTTTGCATGTGTTTGGAGAAGAGTGTGGAAGAGTACATTACTAGACTGTTAACATAGGTTAAGTGTTTCCTTTATATCTCTGTATTGTATATGCTGAGTGTGGTTTTTATAATTTTTGAGGAGAATTTGATAAATGACTGAATCTTTGGTATTTAGGAATATCTGTATTTTCTAATGGTTACCTCTATACTAATATCTTTATTATATGCCCTTAGCATTCTCAGTTTGGGCTGTTGCTATTATTCCCTTCCGTGAGCAGTACTGAAGTCAGCTAGTATTTATCTCTCTCCCTTGCCCCCAGATTTGATATATTCTCAGTTGATACCTGTAAAACCAATAAGCAAGATTATTCTACTTTTCAAAAAATTCTTCTTCTTCTGTGCCCATCCCCACCTTTTGGTAGTTGTGCTCTACATCGCTAGGACTTAGAACCATTGTGTGGGGTGTTGTCTCCCTTAAAACCATCCCTTTGTCTTAGACCTACTAGTAAATATTAATGCCCACTGTAAGCTCTGCTCTAAATCTCTCTAGTCATTTTGGTTGCCTGAAACTTATTCTGTACTAGGTTCCTCAGGAAGGGTTTATGGAAACAATATTCTGTGAATTAACAGTGCATGTTCATAATAGTTTGTCTGCAATTGTATTTGAAGGCCATTTTGTCTGTATATAAAAATTTGGATCACATTTTCTCTTTTTCCTTCCCTTCCCCTTCCTCTCCTCCTCTCCTCCCCCCTTCCCCTCCCCTTCCCTTTCCTCTCCCCTTTCCCCTCCCTCTCCCCTTTCCCCTCTCTCTCTTCTCCTCCCTCACTTCTCCCTCTCCTCTCCCTCTTCCCTCCCCCATCCCCTCACCTCCTCTCCCCTCTCCTCCCCTCCCCTCCCCTTCCCTTCCCTGACAGGATCTCACTCTGTTGCCCTGAGTGCCATGGCATGGGCTCAAGTGATCCTCCTGCCTCAGCCTCCTGAGTAGCTGGGACTACAGGCACACACCATGAAGCCCGGCTAATTTTTCTATTTTTAGTAGAGACAGGGTCTGGGGGTCTCACTTTTGCTCAGGCTGGTATCACACCCCAGAGCTCAAAAGATCCTCCCGCTGTGGCCTCCCACAGTGCTGGGATTACAGACCACATTTTCTTTCCTTAAGTAATTTAAATATGTTATTCTGTTGTCTTCTGGTATAAAGCAGTACTGTTTGACAATCTGATTTATCTTTCCCTTATAAGTAACTTCGGTTTTTTTACTTAGATGCTCAAAGGATTTTTTTTAACTTTTTATTTCAAAATCATTTATTAAACCATGTCTTAATGTTGGCTGTTTTGCATTGTTCTCCCCCCAAAATCAATGTGTTCTTTCAATATGTAGTTTTCTCCCCTCCCCTCCCCTCCCCTCTCCTCTCCTCCCCTCTCCTCCTCTCCTCTCCTCTCCTCTCCTCCTCCTCTCCTCTCCTCTCCTCTCCTCTCCTCTCCTCT
>VSMD01071002.1:63951-101310 GCA_008750895.1 Mirza zaza
TCCCCTCCCCTCCCCTCTTCCTTTTCTTTTCTTTTTTTTTTTAATTTCAGGCATATCTTGAATTAGCAGTTTCAGTAATTCTTCCAGACATGGCTTTGGTTTCCTTCTTCAAGGAACTCAGCCTGTTAGGTGTATGCTTACTCTTCTTTGCCTGTCATCTGTTTCTTTCACTGCCTCTCAAATTTTTTTATTTTCACTTATTAAAATTTTTTTAACATAATTTCAAATTTACAGAATAATTATAAGAATAGGCCAGGCGCGGTGGCTCACGCCTGTAATCCTAGCACTCTGGGAGACTGAGGCGGTGGATTGCTTGAGGTCAGGAGTTCGAAACCAGCCTGAGCAACAGCGACCCCGTCTCTACTAAAAATAGAAAGAAATTTATTGGCCAAATAATATATATAGAAAAAATTAGCTGGGCATAGTGGTGCATGCCTGTAGTCCCAGCTACTCAGGAGGCTGAGGCAGTAGGATTGCTTGAGCCTAGGAGTTTGAGGTTGCTGTGAGCTAGGCTGATGCCATGGCACTCACTGTAGCCTGGGCAACAAAGCTAGACTCTGTCTCAAAAAAAAAAAATATAATAATAATAATTACAAGAATAGTACAAAGAACTGATTTTGGTTTTATTTTTTTAAAATGTTTCCCTACTGTTTCTTTTAAGGTATTAAATGCTGTGTTTATTTACTCATCCTTTGTATTTAGGTTTTTTTCTTTTTTGATATCTTTCATCTGTTTTGAAATCTTTTTTCTGGTCATATTGTTTCTTTGATTTCTCATTCTGATTTATGTTACTCTGTAACTGCTATCATTTTCTTAATTTTAACTCGTTTGATTAGTTTTCACCTGTTGTGGACATCTCTCTAGCTTGATTTTGTTTTCTACAGGGATATTGTTTGTCTCTTGTTTTCTTTCCTATTATAATGCTATGAGGAACTCAACTCCTTTCTTTCTGCCCAGTTTTAAGTGAACAGAGTTTCCCTGTAGTTTTAGGAAGGAAGACATGGATCAGTGTAGATTTTCTAGCTCAGGGCTCTCAAACTCTCTCTTCACTTATCTTTGTGAAGCAATTTTAAAAATGACTTTGTACTTTTTAAGATCTTCTGCCTCCTATCCCACCTTTCATCTCAACCTTTTCCTTGCTTCGCCCCTTTTTTCTGTATCTTGCTCATTTTATTTTATTCCCAGAAATTTCTTCTGGGCAGGGCTTTGTCCTAGTAGGGACAGTTTTAGCAAGTACAGTTTTGAGAGTTCCTAGGACACAGGGCCTAGTGCCTGAACTGCTTCAGCACCCTGGGGGGAGGCAGAGCTTGGCACTCACCTCGGAAATGGAGCCTGAAGAATCTGCTCCCAGTTTGGCTGCTAACCCAGATTGGCCTGGCACACTTTCCTGCAAGTGCCTGATGGCGATTTGGGGGCTGGATCTCTGAGCCATCGGAGTCAGCTGTTGTCTTTATCCCGCTTCCTCCCACCCAAATGCTGATGCCACATGGGTCTTAATAAGTGGCTTGTTCCTACTTGTACTTTTAAAATCCTAAGGGTGCTTTTTCTCTGGTTTTGTTTGTGGTTGTCTGAGGGAGTTGTCTGTATTAGTTTTGCTATCCTGTTGCTCTGTGTATCTTTATGGAGGGATTCAGAGAGATCCCAAAACTGCGCCAGTGCTTCTGCCATCTTCCTAGAATTGTAAAGTCAGAGCGATCTCTTAAAAAACTATCCGATTGTATTATTTCCCCCTTTACCCTCTACTTTTTTTTTTTTTTTGAGACAGAGTCTCACTTTGTTGCCCAGGCTAGAGTGAGTGCCGTGGTGTCAGCCTAGCTCACAGCAACCTCAGACTCCTGGGCTCAAGCAATCTTGCTGCCTCAGCCTCCCAAGTAGCTGGGACTATAGGCATGCGCCACCATGCCTGGCTCATTTTTTCTATATATATATTAGTTGGCCAATTAATTTCTATTTATAGTAGAGATGGGGTCTCACTCTTGCTCAGGCTGGTTTCGAACTCCTGACCTCGAACAATCCTCCCGCCTCGGCCTCCCAGAGTACTAGGATTACAGGCGTGAGCCACCACGCTGGGCCTGCCCGCCCCTACTTTTTAAAAAGTCCTTTTTAAGACTCTCATGTATGAAAACTTTCAAACATATAGAAGTAGACAGATCATTAGCATAATAAACCCTTATCTATCGCTCAATTCCAGTAATTATAAACTACTGCTCATCTTTCATCTTTAACCCCCTCAGCCATAACCCCCTCCTAACTCTGATTTGTTTTGAAGTAAATCCTAGTATCATAACAAATACTTGTTTTCAAAAGAGGGAAAAAAAGGAATGCTCAGGGACCAGAAGAGCCAGTACCACCACTACTTTGGACTCAGGAAGGAGGCTGCTACTGTCCAGGGTCTGGGCAGAAGTGCCCAGCAGCCTGCAGGTACCTGCAGAGCTCAGCCTCTGGGCAGCGGATCATCATGGTGAGCGCTGCTAGACACAAGGAGCTAGGGACATGGTGCTCGCCACCCCTGCCTGAACAACGTTTGCAGCAGAGAGCTCTGTAGTGTCCGCGTGGGCCCTTCCGCCACTGGGAACGCACTGTGCATCGCACTGCGACCCTGTCGGCCCTGCTTCAGGGTCTCATGGAAGCTTTCCTGGGCTCATGTAAGCAGCCATGGACCTGCTCCTTCCCTAGGGCGTAGGGAGCATAGATTCTATGTCCGAGTAGACGCATTCTCCAGGAATGGAGCACTGGAGAAGTAGAGGGGAAGAGGCTCATTCTTCCGAGAAATGTTTCACACCCAGCCATTCCCCGGGCGTCGTGCAGGGAGTATTCATTACTGGAAGATAGCCCATGAGCCGCCTTCTTTATCGTCGGTACTTTCTCATGCAGTTGTTGTTTGTTTTCCACTGTTATCCTCATGCTGTCTCTATTTTCTTAACCCAGATCCACAGCATTCACTTTGGTTCTTGCTAACCTGCCTAGCACACTTACTCGGTGAGTCCTCGTGGAGGGCCTGCTGTCTGCAGAAAATCCACTATGCTGGTGAACAGGCTGGACCTGTGAGTGTCTGCCCCTTTGAGATACGTGGGGAGGCTCGGATGTCATCTCTTCTGGAAAGCCACCTCTCCAGCCCTGTTGAGCAGAGGCAAGAGGCTCGGTAGTTGTATGCGTGCCCTTTGCACCCCTAGGAGCCCAGGCACATGGATGTGGGTCAGAGGTTTTTATAGTATGGTGGGAGCTTGCTCTCCTTTCTGACCTTTCTTTTAGTGTGATGGCAAAGGTTAGAGAGTGACACAGACAGCTCTATGAGGTTGCTGCAAGGGAGAATGGCCACCTCCACCCTGGCCCTCATTGCTGAGGTTTCCTTTTAAGTAACAGTGCCGGAACAGACCAGGGGAAACAGCTTGAACATAGCTGTATGATTTATTTCCTCCTATTGATGCCAACCAAAGTCTATAAGGAGAGGTGACAGGTCACTGGTGCCTAGAAGCTCTCTCTTTCCTCTGTACCAGATATGGCTGTTCTCCAGTTAATCCTGAATTTGCTACTCGCATTTTGCTAGCTAATCTTGATGCCTTTCCCTTCTTCCTGTAGAACAGACTTCCCCTCTGACCAGTACTATCTACTCAGCAGTATTTGTTTGTGACCACAGGTGGTCTTCCCTCCCAAATGGAAACTCATTGAGGACAAGGACCATGACATAACTACCTGCCTGTTAACACTTGGCACAACTTGAAAAGAAAGGACAAAAACTGGCAGCAAGTACAATAATATATTGTGGTTTTGATTCTGAATGTGATCCTCAAAACTTGGCTTTGGCATCTGTCACCTTAAAAAATATACTTAGTTGGTAAAACCTGCTACTTTTATCAGAGGTTTACAATTCTGGCTTTCTGCCCTGTCCTCTAATAAAAATATCTTATTAAATTTGCTACTGTTTGCCCTGAATTGTCTTGTAAAGATTCATTTTTTTTGTCAGCCCAGGAAAAACACATATTCTAATAGTGATTTTTTTCCCCCAAGTATATATTGCTGTTGTGTGAAAACGAGACTAGATTTATTGTTTCTAAAGTTGTTTGTCCTGATTTTTGCAGGTCCTAAGGATTTATTTTCCTTTTAGCCTGACTCAGATGTCATTTTGTGAGCTTTGGAGGAAGCAAATATAGCTAATTGTGTAATATCTTTAAAGGATATTACCTTGCAATAGCTGTTAGTAAAGCCTAAGTTATTTATATAATAATAGTGACCCCGTGTCTGTATCTAGCAATATGTATATGGGTTTTGGTTCCCGTATAATTTTAGTTGTGGCATCAAGATATTGAGCAAACTCTCTTAAGGAAGGATTGGCATCCATCAGCTTTCAAAAGCTTCTAAAATTTGAGCATATGTAGCAAAGGGTCTAATACTTACTTCTATTGGGTAGAAATTTAGTTTGGTATATTCATCTCTAAGAAGGTCAATGATTAAAAGATCACACAGCTGTTGCCCAAGGCTTATGACTAGAGAGAGGAAAGAGACCCTTTAAAAAAAGTCCATTTTACTAAATATGTTGAGGAGGTGGTAAGATGTACTAATTTGCTAAGATTTTGCTATTTTATTCTTGGATACGATTTAAGCAATTACTTTAAACATTGCTTTTTAATTAAATATACTTAATAAAATGTGCTGCGCTTGAAGTTAGAAGTCAAGTAACTATCAGAGAGAGCTATGCTTTATTTTTTTAAGATAAGAAATATATATCAGATAAATATGGTGGGGGGGATATTTATTCCAGGGCCATTTTGCTCATTCTTTCCTTACAGAAGGAGAACAAAGTAACAGTATTCATTTTAACTACAGAAATACCATTGTAAGTTTTTAAAAATTCCCTATATTTTAATCTCTTGTGTTCCTCTTGATCTTTAATTTGCTAAATAGTTGCAAAGAATGAACATAGCCTGGATCTGTTGTTAAAAACCAACTCTGCCTATTTGTCTATCTCTGGAAAATAGTGATTTGTACATCCTGAAATCAGAACTACCAGATGCAGCTGCATTTTGTTACTGTTGAATTTAGGAGATGGAGGAGGATGCAGCCTTTTGAGCTACTGTAATACACAGACACAAAAATGACATCCAGCACAGTGGAACTGTTAAGATGACCAAACCAGAACACCTATTCTTATACTATGAGACTTTAAAAAAACTAAGAAAATGTGCATAATTTAAAATCGTAGAAGGAAAATAAACTCCAGATGGGTTAACATTAAATGTTTTTTTAAAAAGTGATATTCTCATACTGGGGAAGAAGACTTTCTACCTTTAGAAGCAGTAAAGGAAATTGCAGAGGAAAGGGTCAACAGGTTGGAATACGTAGAAATTCAAAGCTACTTTTAAACTTTTTGTTACACAGGTAGTGCATATTTGTTATAGAAAAAAATTGGAAAACCATAGAGAGTGAGGATAACTCATAATCCTGCCACGTAGTGGTAGCAGCTCTCTTGTTGCTGCTCCACTGACGGTTTTGTGATTATCCTCCCACTCTTAAATTTAATTTTCCATACATGAAAATTTTAAATGTGCAAATCAGTTGGAAAAATGACTTCCAGCAAAGTCAAAAAATTGATGGCTCTAAAATATGTAAAGAGTTTATATGAATAAGAAAATCATTAATACTCCAAAAGATTAGAAGGCAAAGGACAGAAAGAGAGATCATTAATGTATCATTCTATAGACATTGAGTGCTTGCTAGCCAAGTTAATGTTTTTTATTGAAGTTGTGTTTACTGTGCATATAAGCAACTGTTAGAAGGGACAGACATGTCTTACATTGTTGTCTGTATATTTTATTACACATTTTGAAGCATAATAATGAAGATATTATAAATTAAAATGTACATAAAATATTTTTCTTCTTTAGATGAACTTTCAAAAGCTAATGAAAGAGAAGGTGATGGTCCTTAAACAGGATATCCCAAATAAACAATAACTATAAAGGAAAAGAATGATAAATTGAACTATAACCTGATGTGAACATATAAATGACATTTAAATTAAGATCTTCTGTTCATCCTGCCAGTATTTGCTAGCTTAAAACACACACACACACAACAAACAAAAGAACTTCTATTCATCAAAAAATACCACTAACATTAGGTCTTTTGCAGAAGTAGCCAGAGGCCAGGCGCGGTGGCTCACGTGTGTAATCCTAGCACTCTGGGAAGCTGAGGCAGGCGGATTGCTCAAGGTCAGGAGTTCAAAACCAGCCTGAGCAAGAGCGAGGCCCCGTCTCTACTAAAAATAGAAAATTAATTGGCCAACTAAGATATATAGAAAAAATTAGCCAGGCATGGTGGCACATGCCTGTAGTCCCAGCCACTCGGGAGGCTGAAGCAGAAGGATTGCTTGAGCCCGGGAGTTTGAGGTTGCTGTGAGCTAGGCTGACACCACGGCACTCTAGCCTGGGCAACAGAGATTTTTGTCTCCAAAAAAAAAAAAAAAATACAATTAGCATTTTGTTAGTAGAGTTGCATCTTACTCATGGACCAGGGTTTTAAAAAGATGAGAAATCTGTGTGTAGATCAAGTTATTCATAAACTACTCATAATGTATGATGCATGTGGTTTTATGTGTATAGCCTGGTACCACTGTTCTTAGACACATTTCAGTACTAGAACTCTTCATTTAATCCCCAGGAAGAAACAAAGAGAAAGATGCAGGTACAGATAGAGGTCGAGTGGTCAGTCAGACTCCTGGTGTTTGGGGGATTGGGGGGTGGTGAAGGGGTTAGGCGGGGGCGGAGGGGGGAGAGTAGGAAATGTCTCTCCTTGCTTGGGGCCTTTAATCTGTTTTCTTTTGCTGTTAATCATCTATTACCTTGATGAATAGTCATGAATGTGTTATTAGCTCAAAGTCTAGCATCTGTTGTCTGGCTATCTTCCCCACTGGAACGCAAGCTGTATGATGGCAGGACATTTATCTCTCTTGTTCATCTTCCTATGCTTAGTGCCTGCCACATAATTGGTGCTCAGCCAATATTTGGATGAATCGAAAGGTCTCATACATTGATTCTAAACCTGGCTTCATTAATGCATATGCACAGAGTTCTTTGGAAAGCTATACAGAAGAGCTTGGTTGCCTGCTCCTCTCTTCCCCAAATTGTCATTGGAATATTAAAGAAGTTCTTAACCAAAACTGGCTTCATTTTGATGTTCTATTTTCCTCCCGTTCACACTCCTAAATTGTGCACCAAAGTATCATGCCAGTTTTATAAGATGGTTCTCAGTTATTTCAGAGCAGTAATGTCATATGGGCTCTCACAGTGCCTGAGTCCCGGGACTGTGGTTGGCAGTCTGGCTGCCTGTATGGAGAGCCGCGAGCCTTCCACTCCAGATGTCTGCCAGCTTGCTTGTGTCCTTAGCCAAGGGCGCCATTGTCCTCTGACAGACAGCCAGAACCCCAGGACCTGAAATTCTTAAGCTGCCATTATCGAAAGCAGAAGGAACACAAAACAGAAGTGAAAGTAGATTTAACTTTTTAGGCTATTCTATTACAGGAATGGTTTTGTGGTTCTCAGCATTTTAAAAAATACTGGTTCCAATACGTTTTATTGACATCAATTACTGTAAAGTCTGATTCATTTTCTGCCTATTGATTTCTACCCAAGGTGAAATGCATGACATTTAACAGAAAACACAGTGATTTTTAAAAAGCAGACACTATTAAGGACTGCAGAAATAAGGTTCAAAGTCAGGAACACTTGCAAAAGCAATTTTTATACCTTTGATAATGATGCTATTCTAATTCTCTGTATAAATAATGTAAATAAAGGGTCTAGTAGCTTACTGGAATGAACTCAGAATGCTGTTTCTAAATTCTGGTTAAAGGCCCAAATTCATTTTACCTGCATTAAAATTTTTCAGTAGTAGACTACCATGTCAATATGCTTTCACTGACAACAATGTTTTCTTTTTTTTTCTTTCCCCAATTGTTTTCTTAGAGGTGGGATCCTCCATTTCCAGATGAATCCCATTATTGCAGCTAGAAAATAATTTTCAGTTCTCAAACTGCATCAGATCTCAGGGAATCACAAATAGCTATTAACCACAGCTTTGTTTTTTGAAATGATTTAGGGTCATTATCAGTGACAGTGGTCCCTTTTTTTTATATTTTTAAGAGTTTCTTATTTTAAATGGCTGCATATAGCATTTTTAGAATTAGGTAAATGACCATGTTAAAACTCAATTAAGCTTCCAAATAATATTGCAGTTTACTTTGAAGATTCTTTCTTCTCAATATCCTGCAGTGTGACCCTTCCCCCCATGTCTGGGTACTGATTTATTTTGAGGTGTGGGCTGGATTCTTCCTGTAGTCTGTGTCTCTGAGCTGTGCCCTCATGTTTCGTGTCTTCATGTTGCAGTTTATTCTTTCTTTGAAGGGGTTCAATCCAGAGTTTATTCTATCTATTGAAGTTTTAAAAAAATTTTTCAGTGATTATCAATGTCATTTTCAAGATTTCTCATTTATTCTTTATTATCTCCTTGTTCTGGTTTTATTTCTTCCTGTTTTTATTCATAACATCTTTTTTTATATATGATTCATTTCTTCATTTATTCCTGATCTTAAGTATATTTATCTTTGAAGTCCCTGACAGGCTATACAATAAATTGCACATGGAATGGATTTATGTTCTAGTTGATTGGTTGGCGATGGTTTTTAGAACTAGTTATCTTCTGTGTTTTTGGTACTTTGCTTGCAGGTCATTTTGAGTAGGAAGCCTTTTGTTTCATTTTCATTTGTTCTCATTCTTGTTCTGTTTTTGAGCCTAGCCATCCATGCCTTTGTGGTTTTCTCTAAATTTAATTGACCGTTACTTTATGTTTGGAGCAGAGGGTGTACATCAGAGCATGAAATCGGCCCCATGGTCTGTACCAGAAGTTCCCCTTGCCAGCTTTGTGAAGGGTTTTCCATACCCGTTTCTGCCCTCATCCCTTGATTTGTGGGGAATTTGTAAAGCAATTTGATTGCTTTTTCCATGTAGTTTTCCAAATGCACATAATTGTTCCATTAGTGTTTTGTAGCTCTATTATCTTTTTAACCTTGCCCAAGACCACTGTACACGCTGACCCAACACTTCCTCCAGCTCTGACAGAGATGGGTGTTGTGTGTCCTGCTGCTTTTTCTATGCTGACCAGTTTTGTTCCTTCCTCCCTCCCTCTGTGTCTTGTTCAACTACCACGTTCGTTGCTTGGTTTACTTTTTAGCATCTGTCAGTTTAAACCAAAACAGGCTTGGTATTGATTAACTAATTTTTCAGTGTTTTCTTTATTATCCAAGCATTGTAGTTTATCTTAAAATTTAATGATACTGAGTATGAAAATATTTTCCTAAAGATTTTTGTAGTGAATTATATTGTCCCTTGAACTTCCATGTGTAAGAATATAGCATTGCTTTCAACTTGAAAAACATTTAACCTCTGATTTGTGTATTTTTCAGAGTAGACCTTGTTATATAGAAATTTTGTGTTCTCATTTATAATGAGATTTATGATTAACAAAATTTGTTGAAAACACTACTTTGTAGATCTGGTTTCTACAGTTTTAGGCTAGCCACACACCCCTCCATTTCTATATATATCTCCCTATTCAGCAACTACTGTAAGAGTTCTAGGAAATGCATACCCTGTATGTTTACTTATTGCATTTTAAATTATTGCCTTAGCTATACTTATGCATTTCCCTTCAGTCTAGCTCTGCCTGTACATTTCTGAGAGCCAGTAGTTTCTCTAAAGCACTAAGTAACAACTCAAACAATCAAATTAGGCAACCATTTGTAGAGTGGGGGTTTCAGGGGAGGTTAGAAGATGACATGATAGACACTAAGGGACTTTGTAGTTCCCTGACGTTCTAGTGAGTAAAAGGTACCATTAGAGTTTTTTCTTCCTTTAGGTTCTTCAAACAGAAATCTCTGTCAGAACCATTCAAAAATAACCCTTTGAATCTCTGCTTTGAAGCCATATTTTAGTAACTATTTTGTTGCTGTCTTATTAGGAGGCAGTGTGGGTCAGTCACAAAAAGGAATCCCAGTACCTTCCATTTTGTAACAAGTAATTGAGAAAATAGGATTGGATCAGACATTTGCTTGTATATATTCCCTTTCAGGAGCACTTCTGTTGTGTAAAGTGAAGAATGTTGGTATAGAGTTAAGGACTTTTTGAGTTTGGGGAGCCTTTGGAACCATCTGTTAGTTTAGTCAACAAAATTATGTTGAGTGCCTCCTCTCTGCCTGGGCCTGTGCTGAGAGGGGATGGAGAGGCGAGAGTCTGGGAGGCCCTTATCAGACTGCTAGCTGCTAACAGGATGCTGTATCTACCTCTTCACTTGGCAAATAGTTTTAAAATGAGTAATGCATTTTACCACCGAGCCAACAAGACACATTCACCCAGTTACTTGTAGGACTGAGGAGAAGGGTGTTAAAATCCAAATTGCTGTGTTTCACTTAATGAAGCGCTTAATATAAACATGGAAATGTTTCTACAAGGCTAGACTGGCTTTCACGCCTGTGTGTTTTCAAGAGAAATAGAAATCTCAAATCAGACATTGTAGGCTTCTCATCCAGAGTTGACTTTTTGCCTAATTGAATTTGGGAGGTATTTGAATAATGGATAATGAGCTTTTCTGAATAAATACAAAAATTAATTAACTCCACACCGTAATTCATTCAGTTAGCAGCATTTTATATTACCCCTTGGTATTCATTGGGAGATCATCTGTTACCTTATTAAATGAGCAGAGGAAGATGGGAAATTAGGAGCTGTGGCTCTAGAAACTAGTCAGGTGATGATGGTGTCTGCCCTACTCACTTTCATGCCCCTTCTAAAATCCCTAGCTCAGCAGATGCTTTGTTTAAACTTTATCAAGTGTTTGTGAATCTTCCTGGTCCCACTAAATCATAACTTTGGAAGAACTTGCTCTTTTTTCTCTCATGAAATGGTTTGCCATAAAGATGGTTCAGATCACTCTGGGTGCCCAATGCCTGTGTAAAATGAAATTTAAACCACTTACCTGTGAGCTTTGAGCAAACCAAGGCCTGCTTCAGGAGCACATTATCAGCCTTACTCTCTAGGAGGCCATGTCCATTTGACATCTTTTGCATGTGCTGGCTTATTTTATCACAGTTCTGAAATCTGCACTAAGAGAGCAATTAGGAGCAGGCTAGGGGACGTAAAGAATCTATTTGTTACGTGCTGGTCTCTTTAATTTTCCACTGGTAAAATTTCTAATTTAGGGTGACCCACTCCTGAGATGCTGAGGCATACATTGAATGATTTCTGACATGTTCAGTGTTTTTGTTTAGGGAACTCTTCTGGGAACCTATTTCTTGGCAAATTTATAAGTCTCTTTTGGCTTGGCTCCTAAATTTACCCAGCACTCGTTGTCTCATCATCAGTTTTAAGGCCTTTATTTTATTTTGTTTTCTCTCTGGAAATTTTATACATTTGATAGATTTAGAAGTATTTATTTAATCTTTGATCAACATAATAAAAGATCTTCTAAGGATATTTTATGCTTATGATGGAGGTCTAGTTCAACTTGTTCATTAGTCATGAATCTGCTTTTTCTATAGCTGTTGGAAAGTTAACTTACCTTTAATACAGTTTTAGAATACAGAAATGCTGTTTTGTTGTAATTCTGTAAAGTTTTATGGTACTGTAGTCTACTTACTTGCTTTCTTCCAAACCACTAATGTGAGTTACCCTTAATTACATTCCTCAATTTTAAAACTATAATGCAGGCATTTTATCTTACCGAATGAAATTTAAGCACTTGTATTTCCCCTATGCCATTCTAAAGGAGAGAATCATGAGGGGTTTACCAGAAACAGTGTGATTTCTAATAAATCACCCAGAAACTGACTCCTTCTCACCAACTTTTTACCACCACCCTCATCTTTTGCCTACTTTTGTAGCATTAGCTTCATGACTGTCTCCTTCCTTCCACACTTGACCCCCTGTAATCTCTTCTGCATACAGCAGCCAAGAGGGATCCTGTCACTGCCATGATCAGAAATCCTCCATGACTTCCCATATGACTCAGAATAAAAGCCAGAATCCTCAGAATTGCTTCTGTGATCCACCATGCTCTCCCCTGACTTAAAGCTTCATCTCTGCTACTTTGCCCTCCCTCACTCCCACCACAGTAGCTTCCTTGTTCTTCCCCAGGCGTGCCAAGCATCCTCCTACCTAGAATATTTTCCCCAGATGTCCCCATGGCTCACTCGCCCTCATCACATCTCTTCTCCAGAGTCACTTTTACTGGGAGGTCTTCTGTGACCATCCTACTTAAAATAATCTGCCCAGCTTTCTCCCTTTCTATTCTCTGCTTTAATTTTCATTCAGTTTAGCACTTACCATCTGACATATGATTTATTTTATTTGTGTCTCTCTCCCTTATAGAAGGTAAGTTCTATAAAGGAAGGAATTTTTATCTGTTTGGTTCTTTGCTGTAGCCCCAATATTCAGAACAGTGCCTGACACACAGTAGGCCCTTTATATTGGTTGGATAACTGTTGACAGTCTGAAATCTAATTATTGTTTAGTGACTAATACTAAAACTATAGAGTGATATTAAATGTATTACCTGAATAGACTAGAAAGGGATAGAAGATGAGCCCTGTGATTAACTGTCTGCCTGGCAGTCTCACTGAGTTTAGGAGCCAGATATTGGAGTGCAAGGAAGCTGAAATGGCTAGCATTTGCAGAGTACTGAAGGTGAGAGCCATGCAGAAAAAGAGCTCCAGAAATCCACAAAGGGGTAACATTGAGTCTGGCCGGATACAAAATGTACTTGATAGGGTGAAACTTTATGAGCCTGGATAAAGAACAACTTGTGGGAGGACAGACAGTTCCTAATGCTCATTCAGGTTTGCACCAGCTGATGGAGAGACCTCCATAAGCTGAACAGTGTGATTCATAGCTAGGCGAAAAATCAGACAATAGAAACAAACCCAGAAATGACAGATTATAAATTAGGTAAGGACATTAAAACAGCTATAATAAATAATATATTTCAAGATTTAAAGAAAACCAAGAATGTAATGGGAGGGTAAATGGAAGTTAACCAAATATTATAGTACTTCTAAAGAACAAAAATACAATATCTGAAATGAAAAGTTTGCTGGATGAGATTAATAGCAGCTTAGGCACTGCAGAAGAAAAAAATCAGTGAATTTAGAGACGTCCAGATAAGAATACCCAAATGAAGTACAGAGAGGAAAAAAATTGGGGTGGAGAGGATCCTTAGTGACATGTGGAACAATATTAAACAACCTAATAATATCTATATAGTTGGAGTCCCCCCAAAAATATTTTGAAGTAATAATGTCCAAATTTTCCCAAGTTTACTGAAAACTATAAAATACCTACAGACTGAAGAATTTCAGCAAACTCTAAGCAACATAAACACAAAGAAAACCACAATAAGGCACATCATAATCAAATTGCTGAAAACCAGTGATAAAGAGAAAAGCTTAAATGTAACCAAAGGGGGGAAATTATATACATTATATACAGGGGGAATGAGGATAAAAATAGCTGCACCAAATGCTTCAGATGAAAAGATAGTAGAATGGTATCTTTAAAATGCTGAAAAAACCGTCATGATATATCCAGTGAAACTCTTTCAAAAATGAAGGCAAAAGACTTATTTAGGGCAAAAAAAAAAAAAAAAAGCCGAGAGAATTTGTTGCCATCAGACTAGCACAAGAAATGTTAAAGGAAGTTCTTAAAGCAGAAGGGAAGTGATCAAAGATGGAAATTTGGATATGTACAAATGAATGAGGAATGCAGAAAGTGTCATATATGTAGATAAATATCAAATACAATTTTTATCATTTTTAAAATTTGAGATATAATTGTTTAAAGCAAAAATAAAAATACATTGTATTTATGACATATAGAAGTAAAATGTATGATATCAATAAATAGCACTAAGGATAAGTGGAGGAAATAGAATTATACTGTTCTTACATTTTTGGTAAAGTGTAATCTTATGATGGACCATTATGAACTAAATATATCTTGTAAACCCTGTAGAACCAGTAAAAAACTAAAGAGAGATGGCTAATATGCCAACAGTGGAGATAAGATGGAATAGCCAAAAAAAAAAAAGAAAAAGGCAGAGAAAGGAAAAAAGGAGCAAAGATCAAGTGGGCCAAATAGAAATAACTAAATAACTAACAGAATGATAGATTTAAACCCAGGCATATCAATAATTGCATTAAATGTAAATGCTACAAACACCTGAATTAAAGGATGAAGATTGTCAAATTAGATTTTACACAAAGCATGCTACATCTATATACTGTCTATAAGAAATTGGAAAAAGAAAATCAAAGCAAGTCCAAAATAATAAGACTGGAAATAGTAAAGGTAAGAGGAGAAATCAGTGAAATACAAAACAATGAAGAAAATTATATGAAAAACATCAATAAAAAATTGATAAATCTCCAGCTAAATGGGCCCCTAAAAAGAGAGAACACACAAATTAATAATATCAGGAAGGAAAAAAGGGAATTCCCCTGCATAATAAGGAGTATTATGAACAACTTTATGCCAATAAATTCAGTAAGTTAGGTGGCATGGAAAAATATTTTGAAGGGTACAAAGCAGACCAGTGGTTGCCTTGGATGGCAGTGGGGTTAGACGCAGGGGGGTCGAATTGACTAGGATCGGAAACACAAGTGAACTTTTTGGGGTGATGGGAATATTCTGTATCTTGGTTGCATTGATAGTTACTTGGGTTATAGACATTGCTCAAAATTCACTGAACCAAACATTTAAATGAGTATTTTATTATTTACAAATTATACTTTAAAGTTGGTTTAAAAAAACTTACTGAACTACACACTTAGATCTGTGCATTTTATACAATGAGTATTTTAATTTTAAGATCTGATACTAAAAAAATTGTGCAAAACCTTTTATTTTTTCAATGTCTTTATTAAATGATATCAAGTTTTACTTTCTCCTTTTTTGGGAGGAGGAGGCACCAGAAAAAAATACATATTAATAATCCTTTTGGCTGAATAAAGTTGGTTGCAATTGTTACTGAAATTTTGGCCCTTATTTGTTCATAGTAAATATCTGTGAGCCCAGCGGTTTATCTGTGTCAGTTACTACATTTCTTTCATATCTTCGTCCAGTCACACCAGCTGCACTAACCAGATGGTTTCACTTCACAGGGCAAAATTTGCCCCCATTGCTAAATGCGTAAGTAGAACAATAAAATTAAAACTTAGATTTTTACTCCTATAAATGCTCTGTAGCATTTCCCTGAAAGCTTAATCTAATAAATAATTCGATGGATGTGTTACTACTAGATTAATTTATTTGATCTCAGGTAGGTTTATAATCTATAATCATACTGTTAAGTTATTAGCTGGTCTCTAGTATGAGTCAAAAACTTTCCTGCCATTTTACAGTTTTAAACATACGTTAGTAGAATGTGGGCATTCTTTTTTTAAATCCAAGTTGAATATACATGACTCAAGAAGTCAGACAGTACCGTAATAGGTTTATAACAGAATCCAGGGGTTTGCTGCTCCTCACCTCAGACTGTTTCCAGTCTTACCTCATGGACAATAACTTTCAATTCTTGGAGCTGCTGATTCCAGTTTGTATACATCTCCATGTTTCTCAGTAAAATATTTATCTTTTGATTTATTAATGGAGACTTTTATAAAGGTAGAGGATTTACTCTTCTTAAACAGCCACCCCCTCTGCTTTCCCTGTCCCATTCTCTCAGTGTGTTATGCTTTTTGGTTAAATCAGTCTTCATTATTTATATTATTTGCCTACGTACATAGATACAAATAGTGTTGTACTGTACTGTTTCTTTTGTAAAAATTTTCCCTGTTGTTAATAATTGCCTTTTTCATTTGCATAGTTTTCTTTGTACCTTTTGCTAATTTTCCCCATACATTCTTATAGCCTCTTAGAATAGTTGTCCACAAGGTCCTTGAGCATTATCCAATAGAAATATAGTGCAACCCACATACACAATTTTACCTCTTATAGCTACAGTAAAAAAAATAAAAAGCAGATGAAATTAATAGTATACTTTATTTGGCCCAATTTGTTTAAAATGTTATTACAATAAGTAATGAGTATTTATTAATAAAATGTTTGTGATATTTTACTTTCCTTTTGTTGTACTAAGTCTTCAAAATCCAGTGTGTATTTTATACTTTTCAGACTGGCCACATGTGGCTAGTGGTTGCTCTATTGGATTCAGGTGATTTCTCACATTCAGGTTTTCTTCCTGGCCACATCCCTACTGGAGATTTCCATTCTCCATCTATCTGGGTGGTTGTTGTGTAAGTCCACCTCACTGTCATCTTTAGACTTCCTTTGCTTTTCTTCGCTGTTGAATCCTCTCTTTCCTGGATTTCAGGTCTTCTCATTTTCCTCTGGTAGCTTTGTTAGGTCACGGTTGTTACAATGGAGGAAGGCTTGTTGTTGACATAGATTTCTCTTGAATCATACAGCTCCAATCTGGCCTACTTGCCTCTTGTGTCTGTCACATAGTTGTCACCCTGGTATCTTGTCCTTCCAGTTTCTGTAGAAATTTCCTTTGCCTTCATTCTTGTATTTGGTCTTTTTTTTTTTCTCCTGTATATCCTATATCTTTCTCTTTCTTGGTTTATTTCTTTATTCAGGTGGAAGACATGTTCCTGTGGATTGCTGAGAAAAGAGAGTGTGGATGGCAAAGTTTTTGAGACCCTGCGTATCAGGGAATGTTCTTATTGTCTCTTCTCACTTGAGGACTATTGGGTTGGGTATAGAATTCTAGGTTGGAAATAAATTTTCTTCAGAATCTTCAGGGTATTTTTTCACTGCTGGTCAGCTTTCGGTGTTCTTGCAGAGTCTGAAGCCATTCTAATCACCTTTTCATTTGAAAATAAACTGTTTTCTCTCAGAAACTTACAGAATATCCTCTTTGTGTGCAGGATTCTGGGATTGCACATTAATGTACCTTAGAGGGGGTCTGTTTTTATCATTATGAGGAGCATTTGATGGATCTGAGAGATTTCCTTCAGTTATTTTTTTGATGTTTTCTTTCCTTGTATTTTTTATTTGTTTGCTTAATTTTCTTTTTTATTTTTTTGGCTTTCTGGGGGGATTTCATCTACTTTTATCTGCCTCTTCAGTTGAGTAATTGACCTCGTCTATTTGCTATCTTGTTTTTTTTTTTTTTTTTTTTTTGAGACAGGGTCTCACTTTGTTGCCCAGGCTAGAGAGAGTGAGTGCCATGGCGTCAGCCTAGCTCACAGCAACCTCAAACTCCTGGGCTCAAGCAATCCTCCTGCCTCAGCCTCCAGAGGAGCTGGGACTACAGGCATGCACCACCATGCCCGGCTAATTTTTTCTATATATATTAGTTGGCCAATTAATTTCTTTCTGTTTATAGTAGAGATGGGGTCTTGCTCTTAGGCTGGTTTCAAACTCCCGACCTCGAGCAATCTGCCCGCCTCGGCCTCCCAGAGTGCTAGGATTACAGGCATGAGCCACTGCGCCCGGCCTGCTATCTTGTTTTTAAGTTTTAAGAAACATTTTTATTTATTTTGTATAACAGTCTGTCCTTAATTCATAGAGATAAGATCTTTTCTTACTTTTCTGAATATATTAATAATATATATTTTAAATCTTTCTATTCTCTGCTTTTTATTTCCTCCAAGGAAGTTTTTGTTTTTAGAGACTTTCCTGTTGCATCTAGCTGTTGGTAGTGTCTGCACATGATTGAAAGTAGGGGCTTACAGAAGATTGAGAGCCCTGAGCAGGTATAAGGGGTCTGTTGACACTGAGCTGGCCACAAGGCCTCTAGGGGGGCTGTTGTTTGCATGCTCTGATGATAGTATCTTTCTGTCTTTCCTCTTACCTGGTCAGATCATCTAGAGAGCACTCTGCCTCCTATCTGGAGGGGAAGGGTCTAGCACCCAGTTGTGTGGGTATCTAATGGAGAAAGAGTGCTCCTGGTGTTTGGCTTGTATGTGGCCACTTAACCTCTTATTTTGGTAGAGCACTCACATCTTCCACTGTGCCAATCTGGCTCCTTTCCAGAGACCTCTGGTTTACATTTTCCGGAAAGTAGATCTTCAGATTTCTGCACAAGTGTCAAGTGCATGGAAGGAACTTCGGGGGTGGGATGGCGATCCAGCTTTTCTCAGACAGCTCCACCCCTGTCTGCTGCAGGGAATCCCACCCCTCCTCCCAGAGTGGCAGCACTTCCTGAGCCTTTGGAGGAATCTGGAGTGGAAATCTGGGGTGGTTCTTGGCTTTCCCACTGCTGGCTTATAATTACACTTTCTCAGACCTGCCAACTACGAATCAGTCTGCTTTTCAGCTTCCAGAATTCTGTTGCTGTTGTCTGCTTTCCTGTTCTCCCCTTGAGGGTTTGTCTTTTTTAATTGTGGTAAAATATACAAAACATAAAATTTAGCATTTTAACTACTTGCAGGTATACAGTTTAGCGGCAATAAATACATTCACATTGTTGTATATTTTTAAATAATAAAGCAAATTACAAATAAAAGATTGTTTTGTTGGGTTTTTTTGAGACAGAGTCTCACTCTGTTGCCTGGGTTAGAGTGCCGTGGAGTCAGCCTAGCTCACAGCAACCTCAGACTCCTGGGCTCAAGTGATCCTCCTGCCTCAGCCTCCCGAGTAGCTGGGAGGGACTACAAGCATGCGCCACCATGCCCGGCTAATTTTTTCTATATATTTTTAGTTAGCCAATTAATTTCTTTCTATTTTTAGTAGGGATGGGATCTCCCTCTTGGTCAGGCTGGTTTTGAACTCCTGACCTTGAGTGATCCTCCTGCCTCAGCTTCTCAGAATGCTAGGATTACAGGCATGAGCCACCATGCCCAACCTAAAAGATTGTTTAAAGTGATTATAGTCATGTTTTAGGAGAGAGCAAAATTAGATCTGTCATCAGTCTAGCAGGAGGCCTGACGCGGGTCTTCTCTAAATCCAGGATTGATAGGATTTGTTCAGCACCTTCTAGAAAAGCAGTTGGATAGTTCGATGACATAAAAATGCGTTTTATCTATTTTTAATAACTGTAGCTTTGCAGAAGATTGCAGTTGAAACTCCCAGGTCTGGCACTCAAGGCTCTTCAAGATCTAGCCCCCCACCTGGGTCCTCCAGCCATCTGCCATGCCCCCCTCCTCACTGTTCTGGCATAAGTGGATCTCCAGCCCTCTTGCCTTTGCTACTAAGGGTGTTCTGGGGTAAAATATTCCCCTTTCTATCTCTGCTCTCTTCCTCATCTTTCAGCTTCCAGCTTCTGTCACTGTTTCCCACCCTAGGCCTGTGCTCAGTCCTCTTCATTTTTCCTCCTGTGACCTTGTATATATCTCTGAATTGCCACTTTGCCTGTCCCGTACTGCCTGGCTCTCTTTGATGTCTCTGTACCAGGTCTTCCTCAGTGCCTGGTGTTCAGTTAAATGTCTGGATGAATTCCTGAAGCCAAAGATCTAAAAAGAAAACTCTTTATGTTTTTTTGTAGGATATCCGACATGAAGCCAGTGACTTCCCATGTAGAGTGGCCAAGCTTCCTAAGAACAAAAACCGAAACAGGTACAGAGACGTCAGTCCTTGTAAGTATCCACGTGGCCAGTACAGGTCTCACTCTTCCTCAGCTGCAAGGCTGACTCCTTTAGCCCTGGGGTTTGGTGACAAACCAGTAGCAGTAGAGGTTTATGACTTGATTGTTTCCTATAATAAAGGCATTAGAGACTTATAGTAATGGTTCATTTCTCCACCTTTATAGAAGGGTAAGGTTTCAGTTTCTGGAAAATTTAGTAAGTTCAAAGTACGTTTTTTTAGCTTTGACTGTTTTTGTGATGAATCATTTTCCTACCAGCTGAAGCAGAGTAAATAAAGCAGGCATAATCTAACCTTTCTGTGTGACTCAGTGACAGTATTAGACTCCAAGCATTGTGTTGAACTGTGATGATGCCCTGGACAGGCATTCGGGGTGGGGGCTGTTCGTCCCCTCCAATGAATGTGCAAGTCAGCTCTGCTTGGAGTCACCCCCGCCCCCCGCCACCTTTGTTGTTTTTCTTCCTCTTTCCTGCTGCCAGCTCTTGCTTCTGGTTATCAGTGTGCCTGCTGGCCTCTGGCAGCCTCCTCTGCCTTCTGAGGGATTGGCTTTCAATCTGCTGATATCTTAGATGTCAGTAACTAAGCATGTTAGAATTTGTGCAAAGTAAGAAAAACCAAAGCTGAGTACAGGACCTGAACTTTGCCATCTTCCCTAGGCCACAGAAGCATTTTTAGACAGAGTCTTTAGACATTGTCAGTTGGAGCGGGCTTATGGCTGCTGACGTCTCCATGGCAGTGTGCTCTGCCAGGGCTGCAGAAGATTTAGTAGCCAGTCCTCCAGCGGCCACTTCCAGCATGTCCTGTGAGTGGCAGCTGTCAGTGATCTCTGCCAGGAGGGTTAGCCGTGCATCCTGCCCTGACTGTATGGCACCCAAACTCCTGGAAGGATCATAAAAATGGACCTAGAATTGGTACAGAGCATGTGCCTCTTGACCTGCCGCTATGGTGTCCTGCCTGGGTTTGTATCTCATCTCTGCCTCTTAGAGCCCCGTGGCTTTGGGCAAATTGTTCTCCTCTTTGATCTTCACTAAAACAGGAGTCATACCTATCTCATAGTAGTGTGTGAAGATGAAAAGAAACAACACAAGCCACTTAGCCCAGTGTCTTCCTCAGACATAGTAAGTCCTCAGTAAATGTTGGCTGTGGTAGAGAAGGCTGTTGCCAGGAACATCTGAAGTGCAATTCTAGGTTATCAGGTCACATGATTGTACCCCAATACCCAATTCTCTTGATTTAGCGTGTCTAGGCTAAGGCGCCTCATAGGTATTTATTTAAAAACAAAAACCCTCGGTGATTCTGCTATGAAGTCCTGGCCAGAAACCTCCAGACAGCTGATCTGAGTGCAACAGAATGGTCACTGTCCCCCTCTTTGATACAGTGCCAGGATACCCTGGGTCTCTAGCTCTTCTATACTTGCTCTGATTTTGGGAATGTCTGTAATATTCCTTTGCTACGCTTTTTATCATTTCTCATCTAAATGGTTTTGTGAACCAGTTTTACAAAGGAAAAAAACAGCAATTAAAGTGATCTTCCAGGGAAACAATTCCCAAACTTTTTCACCTCCAATCTCATTGCTTATTTTTCTCCCCTACTCCTAGCCTACAGTAGAAAAAGTAATTATTAAAGTCGTAGGGGAAATGGGAAGAATGATTCAAGGTAGCAGGTGACCTACTGCCCGGCTTACAGTGCCAGTGGTGATGACAACAGTAACCGGGCACTTGCCTCGCCCAAAGTGCTGAGCTAGGTCTTGTACACACATTACTCATTGACTGTAACTGTGACCCTCTTGTCACCTACCATTCAGCAAGCAAAAACAACAAGGCTCAGAGGATGACTTATTTGCCCAAGGTCAACCAGTACTATTTGAACCCACTTGCATAACCCACTAATGCCAGTCACAGTTTTACCTAAATGTGTCAATTTGTATTGAGCTTGGAGTTCATCATCCCTTGTGTCATGCCAGAAATAAGAGTATCCACCTGCGCTTATTATTAATAATAGCTACACTAACAGGATAGGGAAAGTGGCCCTAGGGAACCACTGCTTTTCTGACAAAGTAATGATGAGAGAAAAAAGTGACTGTTTTTTTTTAGGAACCTGGGGCAGAACTTCCAAATGAGGTTATTTCTAAAAATGAATCTAAAAGATGCATTTAATATAGTTTCAGTGTTTTAGATTTGGAGGTTTTTCCAGTTAAATTTTATTTAAATGTCTTTGATTTGATTAAGATATGTTCTGAATTTGAAAATTTTAGGATCATTTAAGTTCATTGTACTTGAACTTTAAAAAAAAAGAAAACTTTTTTTATAAAGGAATTCAAGGTATGACTTTTGACACTGCTATGTATTTAGGTCATTTAATCTTGAAACCACCGGACATAGGGTAGGTTGAGGTGCAATCATAAATCCTACCTACTGTAGCTCATTGCACCAACTATAGCTGTGGGGCCTGGGTAGGATTTTTGGTGTATTTTGTTCCCTTTTAGAGATTGAAGCTACTATATTTTTTACCCTATAAAAGTTTATGTTAAGCATCACAGAACAGATCCTTTGGGGCCCCTCTCCAGCCTGTCAGGTTCAGGGGACAGTAATAAGCATCATAGGAAGATAAGACCTAAGAACAGATTTCCTGAGTAGGACATGTATATGTTTTAGTGTAGTTTATCGCTGTTGCTGTGTAATGTGAAGTTTCAAACACTTTAGAAAAACCTTTCTGAAAGCACCAGTCACTCCACATTGATGACTAATCTTGACTGAAACAGCAAGGCCTCAGCCACTGCAAAGGGCCTCACTGCCATCAACTCACCTTCTTGGCTTTTCCATGAGGTGCACTGCCTATGTGTGGACACTCTGCTCCTCCAGGATTAGCCTCTGAGTTCTGGTTTGCCTTTCAGTTGACCATAGTCGGATTAAACTACATCAAGAAGACAACGACTACATCAATGCTAGTTTGATAAAAATGGAAGAAGCCCAAAGGAGTTACATTCTTACCCAGGTAAGCAGATTTTAATGTCAACTTAAGAGTTTTTAGAGTGCTGTTACCCACACCTCAAATAAAATCTGCCTCATATCTTAGAAGGTCTGGTTTTAAACAAACCAAAAGCAACAAGTAAGAGGAAAAAAAATCTTCCTTCAGAGGTTCAGTTTGTTTGTAACACTAATCTTTTTGGGGAAGTACGATATGACATTGCTGGGAATGAGAGTTTACAGAAAGCAGCATTAACGTGTCAGAATGGCCTTCAGTCTGTTGACAGAGGCAGCAGAACTGTGGCTGGGGGAGGGCTTGTACCTGTGTTGATTCCACAAGTATTTGCCCCAGCACGTCAAATGCTTCTGATGGCAAATCTAAGAGAGTTGGCAGTAGACCAGGAATCTTTGTCTAGATAGCCATTTGAGAACACCCCAGCAGATCCTCATTCTTTGGCCCAGTAAAAAACATCATTAGATCATGTGAACAAGTGTGACAATCCACTTAAAATTCCCATTGGCTTTTGGTATCTTTATGGAAAAAAATCATGGGAGTGGTTTAATAATTGAGCCTCTTATAAAACACTTATTGGTATGTGACTAAAAGACCATAGGGATCTGGGAAAGGGGTTAAGTAGTGTCTTTTTAATTAATTTTCTTAAATCTTAACCTGTTACCTATAAGTTGGTCTAAATAGTCTAAGTTTCTTATTCTATTTTTCATTGTAATTTTTGTTTTCCTATTCCATATCAGCTTATCAATCTTATATATGGCTTTAGGCTATAGGGTGATTTTTGAACATCATAATTCTTAATATTTGAAAATTAAAATTCTAGGGAAGCCAGAAACATTGTGAAGAAGGGCAGCTTTGGGCACGGAGCTAGATTAGGGCATATCCCACAAAGGCCCTTCTTCAGGGCTTTTTGGTTCTGTCCTAGTTCCTCCCTGTCCATGACCAAAATCAGCCCAATGCCTCCCAGTCAGTATGTGGAATATCACTCAAGCTGTGTGTACTCTTGTGGGGCCAGCGAGGAATTTTTTGCTGTGTGCATGCAGGGATGCCTTTACTAGGCTCTGAGCCTCGGGTCTTCCCGACACCTCTAGGGTGTTTAGGGTGGGCTGGTGAGGGGCAGTAGATGCCTAGGCGCGGCAAGCTGATGAGAAGAGGTTGAGGCAAAAGTGGCTTCTTGAGGACTTCTCTTTTTGGAAAAGTCCAATTTCCTACTTCCTGATTTCAGCCATTCAACTTAGGCATGGGGTCAGGAAGCTCTTCAGCCATCGTATACTGTTAGAGGGTGTATAATGTCAAAAGGAGCATAAGGAAATCACCATGGAAACTCATACCACTGTCCTGCCCACCCCATGCCCTAGCAGTTCCTTGGAACATGTGAAGTTGTGTCCTGTTTGTAAGGTGGTACCAGGGATGTTGGTCAGCTGCACACTGTCTCCCTTTGCCCTGGGATTTACAAAGGAATCAAATCAATCTGACCCCAAAGGAGCACCTAGACACTATAACTAAAACATTTCCCAAGCCCCAAAACCCTTCCCGTTTTTTATTTTCAATGTTCATTATGCAAATAATACCAGTTTCTATTCTCATATTTTAAAAGTCCGAAGTATAGAAGACTAGAGAATAATGTCCAAGGGGCCTCTTCTTTTCCTCCCCCATGACGTACCAGCTAAGTGTGAGCTGTGCCCTCACAGGTTGTATGTGATTGTCACTCTTCCAACACATCCCAAACCAGGGTGGTGTTGGGGGGTAGGGAGAGCCCTGGGTGAGTAGCTGAGAGGGTCCTCATGCCCGGGGTGGAGGATGGAAGGCTCAGCTGGCCAGCCAGGTGCCGTGAGATTTCTGGCTGCCAGGAGCTGTGTTCCTGTTGGCTGTGGGAAAGGGCTGCTCATGTGTTCTGCTATGTCTGAGTCCCGACAGCACAGTGCTGACTTGTCTGGCTCAGGCAGTGAGTTCGAGATGAGTTCCGGGAAGAATGAGAGGGCACTGAGGGCTAGTGTGGTCACACAAAGTGTGACAAGAGTTATAGAGCAATGATTTATTTTTTAAAAATTTTTTTAAATATATTTATACTTTTATTCTTTCTTTTCCTTTTTTTTTATTTACCTGGCACCAACAGGGCAGACTGTCTCATATAGGGCAATGATTTAAAGAATAAGAACAACGTGAGTGAAAATAGATGAGAAGTGGTGTTCGCTGCGGAAGTAACAGGCTCTGATGTGGAGGTGATAGGTGGTGTCCCTTCCAAGCAGTACTAACAGTTGGGACAAATTTGAGACATTTATACTCTGTGCCCCTTGCCAGATGGGCTGGAGTGAGACAGGGTCTAGCTGCTCAGCAAATACCCCACTGTGCCCCAGGAACAGTATACTGCTTGGGCTACCTGAATGACCATTTGTGTGTCCACATCTCTTAAGTTCCTTGGTCCAAGGATGAAGGCTTTCTGTGGTCAGGCTCGTCCTTACTAATAGTAAGAATAGCAGCTGGCATTTTATTAGGTAATTACAGTATTTCAGGGACTATGCTAATAAGTACTTTGTATGTATGGATATAGTTAATTTTCACAAGCCTATGAACAGGTACTATTGTTAGTCAGGTGGGATAGATGGGGAAACTGAGGCATGGAGAGGTGAAGTGACTTGCCTAAGATCACAAGATAAGTAATTGGAGCTGGGGCTCAAACCGAGGGAAGCATTAAGACTGGTCCTGTCCCCACACTGCTTCTCACCTGCACCCATGAGTTTTGTCCTGTAGTGCACCTGCCCTGAGGGGTGGGTTTCAGTAGGGCCCCTAGCCGGCTAGCCAGAGCCAGAAAGCAGCACCAACGATTCCTGTCCTGGCTTGGTCAGCCCTGAACTGAGATGCAGAAATGACCTTTCACTGCGTGGTAGAAAATAGAACAACAGTTACTGACCACTAGGCAGGAAGAGGCGGTCTCTGACCCAGCCTTGGCCACCACTCTACCTCAGCTGGTGAGGACCAAGGGCGCTGTCATCCACTAACTACCAAAGGTGAGCTCACGCTGTAGTGTGTTGATGTTTCAGATGTCACACATTGTGTAATTGTGTTTGCAGGGCCCTTTACCTAATACGTGTGGACACTTTTGGGAGATGGTGTGGGAACAGAAAAGCAGGGGTGTTGTCATGCTCAACAGAGTGATGGAGAAAGGGTCGGTAAGTCGTGGATTCGTTTGCCATTTATGTCCCCATGTGTATACCAGTCCGTAAAGTACCATTTCATCTAAGTTTCTTTATTTTCTTTATTGCTTTCATATTTTCCTTAGTATCATTTTTATTTAAAAAAAAAAAAAGTACTATATAAACATGTGTGTTGTAAACAAGTCAATTAAGTGAATAAAAGAGGGGAAGTAAAATTGCCCTTGACTCCTCCCCACGCCATTGGTCATCTCTGCAGAATGTGACGTATGTGTTTTCCTCTCACCTATGGTTCCTGTGCTGCTGCTGTTTCATTATGGACTTGGGTAAACCTAGTTTTGCTTTGAAAAGCAAGTTTTTGGTGTATCTTCATCATTTCTGGTTTTTTTGGCTGGTAAAAGTGTGGGTCCTTGAGCCACCTGTGCTGAGCTGTGGGAACAGCTGGGCTGTGGATGAGAGGAGCCACCTGGTCCCACGTCCTCAAAGCAGACGTGGTCTGCTTGTGTGCCTGCTTCGGGATTTATTCTACCTTCTTTGCTGCTCTTAAAACATCCCTTGGCATAGTATGTGGACGCAAGGTGTATGTTCTGGGCAGGCCACCACCCCTCACACCTCTGTGCCGTTAGCCACCGCCACCTCTCAGTGTCTCCCCTCAGTCTATTCTGTACCGTGCTTCCAGAATGATCTTTGTCCCTCAAGTCTGACCTTAGCTCTTCCTAGCCTGAAACCCTTCTGTGGCTCGTCTCGCCTCATAGGACAGTACATAACATGGCTCACAGCACCCTGCGTTCTGGCCTAGTTCCCTGGACCTGGGTGTCTCCTCACTGCACACTCCAGCCAGGAGAAATGGTCTCTTTTTAGTTGCTTACCGCGTGCTCCAGGCTGAGGAATTGCAGTGTCCATCCTCGTCCCACTCCCAGGCAGCCTCAGTGTCTGCCCATAGCTCAGCCCCATCCTGCACTGTCCCATGCTCTCTTTGCTGTTGGGATTGCCTCCTTCTCAACAGCCTCTCTTCTGCGTGGGACTATATGTATGCAGGCTCTCCTCCCCTCCCCTCTCCTCGCTCCTCCCCAGCCCTGCCCCCACTTCTGGGGCTCCCCAGCCTTGGGCTCGTGACCTAGGGAGAAGATGAGCTGAGGATTGCGGAGACTGATGGAAACGTGTAGCCCAGGAACAGAGAACTGGGTGTCCCCGGGCCTTGCCAGGTCTGGACGCAGCTGGGGCACCACTCTCACAGCTGTCCTGGCCACCTCAGGTCACAGACGTGGCTTGCCAGAATAACATGAGGGCTCCGGAGAAGCCACCCCTCCCAAGAAAGCACAGTCATGGCCCTAGAGCATAAAAAATACAAGTGTAAAGAAGTAACACATCAAAGGAAGCTTCAGCAGTGAAAACTTGAAGCATTAACCACAAAGCCTTTTCCCTCCCCCTACACAAAAAGAAACAGTATTAGTTACTCACATAAAATATTCCTCTATGGACAGCACATGTTTAAAATCATTGGGTTTTGGGATTTTTTTTTTTTTTTTTGCCTCTGCCCACTTTTTTTAAATGCAAGTATGTATTTGCTCAACAATAACAGATAAGGAGTGTTCAGTTGCTGAAATTATGCATCTTATCTTAGAAAATAACTTTTTCAGTGAAAGTGGTTTTTATTTTTTTCTGTTTCAGTGGTTTGACTAGTAAAGTGTGAAGTTACAAATTTGAAGCAAATCACCACTCTTCACCACTCTTGTCAGCAATTTTGAATAAAGAAACAAAACATTAGGCTCCCACAACACACGCTCTCCGCAAGGGAAGCGGACGCGCGGCGGCCTGTGGACGGGTTCAGCGCGGCTCAGCACAGGTGCGGGCCCCACCTTGGCGCTGCTGACGTTTGGGCCGGGTCACTTTCTGCTGAAGACGGGGGTGTTACTGTACTGTGCTTTTTAAATTTTTTTAATCTGTATAGAGGTTCAGCATCATTTCTGAGTCCAGCAGCACCCCTGCCCCAGATGAAGCAGTCAGACGTGTCCCCATGTCTGGACTCCAGAGTTTGTCCAGTGTCCCCTGGCGGCGGCGTTGCCCCTGGTTGGGGTGCACTGCTCTAATCTGGTATCGAGGGCTAGAAACTCTGTTTATCTGCTTGTTTGTTTTTGAGACAGAGTCCCGCTGTGTTGCCCAGGCTAGAGTGAGTGCCGTGGCGTCAGCCTAGCCCACAGCAACCTCACACTCCTGGGCTCAAGCCATCCTCCTGCCTCAGCCTCCCAAGTAGCTGGGACTACAGGCATGCGCCACCATGCCCGGGTAATTTTTTCTATATATTTTTAGTTGGCCAATTAATTTCTTTCTATTTTTAGTGGAGACGGGGTCTCGCTCTTGCTCAGGCTGGTTTTGAACTCCTGACCTCGAGCAATCCTCCTGCCTCGGCCTCCCAGAGTGCTAGGATTACAGGCGAGAGCCGCCACACCCTGCCTGAGGGCTAGAAATTTTAAATCAAGACATTTATTCAAAAATCATCAGGTAGCATTTGCTTTTTATTTCTTTCTTTCTTTGTTGCTAAAAGTTCTGATAAAACCTCTGTGCTCTTAGTATATGGTTTGCCGTAGCAACTGTTGTCATGTTCCAGCAGGGGCTGTGAACAGCGCTGTAGTTACACAGGCCCTGCTCTTAGTCATCTCCCGCCGAAGGCTGGCCACAAATGGATCACAGATCCATCCAAGGCAACAGCCTTTCCTGTTGGATTACTGTGTTGACTAATCAAAAAACATGGCTGTTTTTTTTATTATAGTTACTTTGGAAATGTGACAATAGTCCTTGTTTGCCTCTTTATTCCACTCGGGGCTATTTGGGCATATAGATATGTGAAAAGCAACGAATGGTTTGAGATTCTTAAAGTTCCACATCAACGTTGTCACTCCCATAGGGCTGGCTGGGAAAAGTCATGAAGTCACAGTGTCTTATTTGCTTTGCTGATCTAATTATAAACTATCCACACAGCCCGTGGTAAAACCAGCTTGTGGAGAGTTTTCTTTTAATGCATATTTGTTTTTTGGTTTCCTTTCTTCAATAAACAGTGTAGGAAGTTCCTTCTTATTTTTGGCAAACCTGCCTTTTACCTTTTGGGACCCCACGCTTCCTGGAAGCCAGTTATACAGAGGATGATTGTGTGTGTTAGACTGGGGTCATCCAAATGGCCAGCATTCTCATTGGTTCAGTTTAGAAGCTGACTTTAGATATGTTGGTGTCGAGTGTGCAATGTGTATGAGGGTTGGGGTGGTTGTTTAGACTTGAGAGAGAAGCACGGCAGGTTTAATTTGCCGTTGCAGAACACTGCCTGCATCTCTCCCGAAATCCCTGCTGAACCACCTGTCTGCTTTCAGGCGCTTTCGTGCACAGGACACTGTGTTTTGTGTCAAGAGTACCTTAGGATTCATTCATCTCTCACACTCTGCTTCCTTAGTTATCTGTGTTAATCATTCTTTGGGAAAACCAAATCCTCCATCACGGTCACTGTGGATGACTTTGAGAAGTGTTTCCTAAGACCGCCTAGCAGTTAGTTTGGGAAAGCCCAAAGCACTGTCTCTAACATCTGCTTTCACAGGGAAATGGCAGCTGCAAGACACGCCAGTATGTTGGCACCACCACGTTCCTGTCTATGCCAACCCCAGATAAGACTCAGTTTGAACTTTGCTTTCTAATACAAATCGATCTCCTTTTCAAGTCCATGTATATCAGTATAAGAGGATAACTGGAAATGGGCATCTTGTGTCTAATTTTTTATTTTATTTTCTATGTTTTAAAAAAAAATTTCTACAGGAAATGACAATAGAGCATAGCATGTTACTACAAATGTGTAAGTGTTCTTAAAAATAAATGCTGGGTGATCGACACTTAATTGTCTGACAGAATTCCTCAGTTGTAGAGTTCCAAAGCCTTGGTCTTTATCTAGATCATTGAGGTTTGTTAGGCTTTATATTTGGTTTGGAAAGTGAATCTTTGCTGTAGGGAGGTGAGATTTAAGAGACACCTCTACCCTTCTCCTGAGACAAGGAACACTGGCCTCTTCCTCGGTCGCGAGGGCCCCTCTGCGTTTCTGACCACTGCCTCCTCTCTGCTCGCTATGGTGAGTGCCTACGTAGCACAGGTGGTCTGGAATCTACCAGCTTAGTCTCTTTTTTTCCTGGAGTCTCGAGGCATCACAAGCTCTAATTAGTGGACGCATGGGAATAAACACATCCTGTCACATTCTTCTGAGGTCTTGCTCTTGGCTGCCCCATCCCCACCAACGCTGGCTGAGCAAGGGTCTTGCTATATGATTAATGCCTCTGTGTCCTGAGGGGCAGAATTACTTCGGCGCTGACCAACTGGCCCCACTCAAGGGGTTTGTCTCGGCCACTCATTGCCAATGTAGTCTAAGACTTTAAACAGGCCGTGCCTCTGCTCTTGAGGAAGCTCTGTTGGCTTCTGGTCTGGGGCCAGGAAGTCCAATGCTCTGCTGGCATCACAACCTGGTGTTTCTTAATTTACTTCTCTCACTTTTTGCTTTGGTTTTGTTTGGAAAGCAGCTTCCAGCTTCATTAGAGCAGAACCAATAGGCATTTGTGGTTCTACCGTCACCTTCCTCACTTGCCTCCCATCTCCTGGTTGCCCCACATGGTGCCACAGTTCCTGGGCCCGTTGCCAGAGCAGGCTGTGATCGGGTCTCCGCTGGCCCCTCTCCAGGTGCTCTTCTGAGCCGGACTTCTTTGCAGTCACACCCTAGCCTGGGACGTTCCAGTTGCCTTCAAAACCTGCTGCTTCCATAGAGCTTTCTCTGACTCTTTCCTATAACCTGGGCCAGCCTGAAGCATTTCCCTCCCCTGAATTCCTGTGGCACATCCATAGTGTTTCCCCTCAGCCCTTCCCACAGTCCTTGTCACTGCCAGGCACAACAATCTCTCTTGATGACAGAGGGCAGGCCCTGAAGTGGCTTCCTTCACCCACATCATCCTTTGCCCCAGAGGAGGTATTGACTGAGTCAGTGCATGTGAACTACAAGTGTCATTTACCAAAGAGCTGTTTACACACTGACACTTGGTTCGACCGAATCATAAGGTCTCTGACGTTTCCTCTTCTAGGGACATGGTCAGTCCTTCTGGCTCATAGACCCTGTCAACCTGCCATTTTTGTCCAGAACATTCATCTACAAGCCAAAAGGTTTGAATAACTCGTGCAGAGACTTAATTCAAGCAAAGTATGCCACTAAATTTGAGTCAATTTTTTTTTCTTAGACTCCAAATGAAACCAAATCTTTATGACTTTGCTTGTTTTAAAGAAAACTTCACAGAGCTGCATTTAAATCAAGAACATCAAATAGTTTCTAAGATTATCAAAGTAGAGCATCAAAAATATTTTTCTGAACTGAACCAAACCCGAATGAAAGGGTGATTCCAAACTCTGATCAGCCCTCTGCAAGCCTTCTCCAAAGTTAGTTTGCATTTGATTATAGCCCTTCAGCCTTTCCAAGGGGCTTCCCCTGCAGTCTCTTCCCGTCTTGTTTGCAGTTGCCTGTGAGTTTTCTTTGTAGGGCAAGGCACCTGCACTCTGTGCCAGCAGCCCACTCAGGTCCTTGGTAATGTCTGAAATGGCTACATAGAGAAGTTTGTGAAAGGCAAAGCTGTTTGTGCAATCTGACTTCGTAGATAGTGGCAAAAGGGTCAGACCCCCGCAGCACCTCATTGCTTCGGATAACCAGGGGCTGCTGGGTTTGAAACTTTGAGTCCTGTCTGCACACGTGGTCCTGGACAGGATCTTCACAAACCCTGCCCCCCATCTCCTGAGAGGCCAGCAGCTGCACTAGCCATGACTTCCATGTTCAGAAAACCCCAGGCCTTTGGGTTATCATGAAGCTCATGGAATATACTCCACACTTCCTGCCATAGGTAAAGAGTCAGTTGCTCACAATAATTCAGTGTTATTTCCTCCCCTAGTTAAAATGCGCACAGTACTGGCCACAAAAAGAAGAAAGAGAAATGATGTTTGAAGACACAAATTTGAAATTAACATTGATCTCTGAAGACATCAAGTCCTATTATACAGTGCGGCAGTTAGAATTGGAAAACCTTATGGTGAGTGTGGCCTGCTTGCAGGTGCTTCGGCGGTCACTGGTTGAGATGTCTCCTTCCTTGCATGATATTCCCTAACACCAGGGTTCCCACATCCTGAGCAAGATGTAGTTTAGGCTCACTCCCCTGCCCTCCCCTAAAAAAAAGGGAGAGGGGGGAAAAAAACAACAAAAGACTTTTGGGCACTGTGGTGAGTAGGGCTTACATATGTACCTGCCAAGTGACCAGGAGGGCAGAGGCCATAGGTGCCACCTTCTCCACAGAGCACTCTCTCTAAACTTTAACGCTAGTTAACATCAGTTCTTGGGGAAAAGGGAGTTTCTTACCTAAAAATGATTGATTCCTGCCCATGCAATTGCAGAGGACTGAACGGCAGCCTGCAAGTTCACACCAGCGGGGCATGCTGGTGCCTTTGCGCTCCTCTGTCCCCTCATCTGTAACGAGGGGAAAGGGCCCCCCAGGCTGATTCCAGCCTCTTAGCCAGTGGGAGCTTTCTAGGTGAAGTCTTGGGTTTATTTATTGTGGGAGGAACTTACAACATCAGCTGCTGGAGCTAAAAGATGGCCTTGGGACATGGTAAGGCACTGTGCTAGGCAGCACCGCCTGCCCCTGGGGCTTGGGAGTAATTCACCTGGAGCCATGACTAGGTGTCTGGGGACACCAGTAAACACAGTGGTCAGCCACTAGCCTCTAGAACCAAGATGTCTGAGGTTGAATCCCAGCCCCAGTGCGTCAGACTGTCGGGCTTGAGCAAGGGACACCACCTCTCATGGTGTTTCATTTTCCTCTTCTGTCCGACTCAGCTCTGTAAGAGTTCTGGGAGGTCCCGTATGAGAAGGGTTGGGCCAGTACCGTGCTCAGGGCACTTGCTGAGAAAGGGGTAGTTGGTGCCGTGGGGGCATCACAGGGGCTTGTCTAGGGGAAGGCGGGGTGATGGGAGACCACTTGGAGTAGGGCTCCTGGGTCGTGTGGAAGGGTGGGACTCTGCTTAATCCACGCACTGCTTTATAGTCATCACGGCTCCTATTACTCAGTTCAGAGTTAGAAGTAAGATCTAGAACTTAGCGTAGGTTACCGGGAAAATAGAGGAGGGGTTCAGGCTGCGTGGCTTCTGAGGAATGCAGTGGTACAGCTGCTGTGACCACTTTCTGCCCGCGTGGCGCTGGGGCCATCAGCCCTGCCGCAGCCACAGCCGTGTGGAGGCTCTGCGAGCGTGGCAGGCGGAGGCGCTCGCTGGGGGGTTCTCAGGAATAACGCTGGCTGCGTGTTGGAATGTGCCTGGAGGATTATGTGGTAGACTTTTTTAAAAAAAAACGCTTTTTAGCACTTGCAAGCCTGAGATTAAGAGTGACTTCTGGTAAACTCTTGCTTATAAAGGGAGACTGAATTTAGAGCACAAGAGCTTTGTGCTTTTTGCTTGGTAGAACGAATACAGCTCATAGGTTTTGATGTCAGGATCTGTTTGCTCCAACAGACTTTGTTTTTAAAAAGTCTTTTCTCAGCCATGGGTGTCTGTTCAAACACAGGCCTAGAACCAACTCCTTGCAAGAGGGTGGGCAGGTGTGAGGGTGGGTGTCAATAGGAGGGAACCCACACCTTTTTAAAGGTGAAAGAAAAATTGCTTTTGTCATGCCTTTTTCTTATTCAGTTTTAAAAATATTTTTTAAGTGCTTGTCTTTCCCCTTGAAATAGAAGAGATATTTCTTTCTTTTTAATGCCATTAAATGGAGATATTTTTCCACGGAGGAAGAATGGAATTGCTTAGTGTGATTCTATAAATCATCCTGAGGTGCAGACTGTCTTGGCTCTGCAGAATATCCAGTGTAGTTGGTGGCTGAGGTTACATTGTATGATGTGTTATGTGTTTTCATTATAGTAGAGTTGGGGAGGTCACAGTAACTAGGCTGTGAGGGCAAGGTTGTATCTTTGCGCTTACATGCCTGGCATGGTGCTGTCACCTGGTTGGCATGTTGTGGACATTTGCCAAATGAAGGAAGACATTGTTTGTAAGCAGGTCTCTGGCCTGAAGCATTTCATCATCAGCTGCTCTCCAGGTGGCTTGGGGACTGTTCTGGCACCATGGAGCAAGGAAACCCTCGAGGCTGGTGTGGTTTTGTCTGCAGCCTTCTTGCCGCACCTACGTCAGGAGACTTGCAGTCCTGCGGCTCTTTCCCTCTCAGGGCCTTGCTGACCGGGGTCCCCATGCCCCACGTGCTCTGAGGTTAGTAAAGGCCTGGAGCACTCTCCCCTTGCTAGAATCCCCTTTGATCACAGCCACTGGAAGGCTTGGGGAAGGAGCAGGGCTGGAAACAGTACCCAAGGCCATTCTTCCTTCTCCTTGGGGACAGAACAGTCCAGGGGAAGGTACATTTTGGGACAAGGGCTGAGGTCTTCCTTCAGAAGTATCTGCAGCAGGCCTTGAACATAGCTCTCCACCTGCGAGCCTCAGCCTGTGCATCAGGAAAGTGGGAAGAACAGGGGCGCCTGCCTGCAGGGCTGGCGGGAGAACTCGGTGCCAGCACACACACACACGCTTGGCTCTTCTGTCACGGCCTCCTCGAGACCGTCTCTTCAGCTGGGTGTTGAGCCACACATTGCGGTCTTTGGAGACTGAGTTGGTTAATTTTTCTCTAAAATGACAATCCTCTGAAACTTACAAATAGGCTTGAAAAGCCCTGAGTTGCCCAGAGCAGGTGCCCTGTGCATGCGGGACTTCTGCTCTTTCACGGGAAGCTTTGCAGGGATCTGTGACAGGATTCTCGTGGGTGGCAGTGACTTTTGAGGCAGAGAGGAACCAGTTGTAACCATGTAGACTGTGGAAGTGATAGGGACATTGGAGAAAAGGGGAGGGGACAGTTCCATCCTGAGGGACAGTCCCTCAGGATGCAGGAGCACCCTGCAGGTTCCATGTTGAGCACAGGCCTGGCACTCAGTCCTTGGTGTTTGTTGACTGGGCACAGGGACCCTGGGAGAAAAATCTGAGAATGAACATTCCTCTTAGAGTTAGGTGAGTGGAAAGTCACTCTGTGTGTACTTGGAATCAGTGACTTATGTACAGATGATTCTGTTAGAATCATCATGAGTATTTTTCTCTTTCAGATTCAAGAAACTCGAGAGATCTTACATTTCCACTATACCACATGGCCTGACTTTGGAGTCCCTGAATCACCGGCCTCGTTCCTGAACTTTCTGTTCAAAGTCCGAGAGTCGGGCTCACTTGGCCCGGAGCATGGCCCCATTGTGGTGCACTGCAGTGCTGGCATCGGCAGGTCAGGGACCTTCTGTCTGGCCGACACCTGCCTCTTGCTGGTAAGGAGCCCCTGCAAGTGCCAGGGAAGAACGGGGATGCTTGTGAACTCCTGCCTTGGCCTGCCCGCAGCTCCTTTGGTACTGTCTCTGCAAGTGCATTTCCTTAGCTTTGACCTTCACTTTGTAACAGCCTCTCCCCTGTGAAAGTAGGTTTGTCCTAAATAGCTTTGTTTGCAGGCATGCTCCTAATTTTAACATGGAATCCAGACAGAGCCAAAGAATCCTCTTCTGTCTAATTCTTAACTTTTTTAACCCCGTGTTCAAATGGTCCCCATTTCATGCAGTTTCTCATATTTTCTAGAATTCCTCTGCCTCCCTGCTATGGTTTTTCGCAAGTAGAAACTGGAGCACTCCTCTTCAGAAACATGGGAAGTCATGTTGCACTTGAAAGTTGGACCTGTATGAATTATATCTTTTCCTTGGCTTTCAGATGGACAAAAGGAAAGACCCTTCTTCTGTGGATATCAAGAAAGTGCTGTTAGAAATGAGGAAGTTCCGGATGGGGCTGATCCAGACAGCGGACCAGCTGCGCTTCTCCTACCTAGCTGTGATCGAAGGTGCCAAGTTCATCATGGGTGACTCTTCCGTGCAGGTCAGCATTGCTTTTGCTTCAATCCAAGTGTGATGGTTTTAAGTTTTTGTCTTTGAAGGTGGCTGTCAGTTGTAAGAGTTCAAACACTGTCAGATGTCAGGAAATAGGTGCCCTTCATGTTTAAAATAGCTAGAAAGTTGTTGAAGTGCTCACCATGTTCCAATTTCTGCCTCTGAAGTGCTCACATAGAGAGTATTGATAGGAAGAATAGGATATTTTAAAAAAATCTCATCTTCCAAGGATGTGGCTAGAGCCCCAGGAAGCCGAGAGCCCCTTGCCAAGCCTTCACCTCTGCTTACTAAAAGGAGAGTGGCTTTCCTGCAAATCAGCCAGGAGTGAACACTAATGGGACTTCCTCTTGCTGCTCTTTCAAGGATCAGTGGAAGGAGCTCTCCCACGAGGACCTGGAGCCCCCACCCGAGCACATCCCCCCACCTCCACGGCCACCCAAACGTGTTCTGGAGCCACACAATGGGAAATGCAAGGAATTCTTCCCAAACCACCAGTGGGTAAAGGATGAGACTGAGGAGGATAAAGACCACTCCATCAAGGAAGAGAAAACCAGAAGCCCCTTAAATGTCCCCTACAGCATGGAGAGGTAATATGAGAGGGTCCCATCTTATGGGGGTGAGGGGAAATTACACATGCTGGTATTGAACTCCTATGGGCACAGCCTCCCCTTGGCAGCAGAGTGTGCACATGCTTGGAAAGTGTGGCTTGTGCACTGCACCTGCTCCTGTCTGGGCTATAGGAAGCCTGGTTCTGGGCACAGTGCGGCCCTGGGAAGTGAATGGCTTTGGTAGGGTTCTAGCTCCACCTTGTGGTGCTTGTTGGAATGGGGGGCTTGGTGCAGCTGAGTCAGGTGTTTCTGCCCATGGCAGTACCTTCCCCACGCCTCTGCTGGTCCTGAAATTGGATGTCCAGGTTTACCGTGTACCTTCAGTCCCCACAGTGGTCCTTTGGGGAACTTAACCTTTTTATGTAGTCTTGATTAAAGTAATTGCCATCTTCCTTGAGATTTGACGACTATTGAGTACCTATTGATGGACGTGGAATGCTGCTATAACTAGAATGTGTCCCCGGCCTGTTCTAGCCCACGTCGTTGGGAAAGAGGCAGACCCCTAGGGTATGGTGCTGGGAGCCCGTGGACAGTGACATGGTAGAGGCACATGCTAAGGTGGTCAAGGAAGGCTGCCTGCAGGAGGTGGCACTGCATGGAAGCTTACAGAATAAGTAGGAGTTAGCCCATGCCTGAGACTGCTGGTGGCAGTACCCTTGGTACCTCCTTTTTGGAGGAAAGTTTTAAGATGTGGGCACACTTTTACCCAGCAGTGTACATCCAGAAATTTAACCTGCAGCAGTTCTCAAACAACTGTGTAAAGATATGTATATGTGGTTGTATTTATTGTAGCACTGTTTATAATAGTGAAAAATTAGAGATGAGCCAATGATATATCCAGGGATTAGATAAACTATGCTTCTTCCCTGTGTTGGGATATCCTGTAGCTCTTTTTTTTTTTTTTTGAGACAGAGTCTCGCTTTGTTGCCCAGGCTAGAGTGAGTGCCGTGGCATCAGCGTAGCTCACAGCAACCTCAAACTCCTGGGCTCAAGC
>VSMD01071003.1:0-11250 GCA_008750895.1 Mirza zaza
ATTGGCAGTTCACTTCAACAGACCCTTTATATTATCCTACACCAGGAAGCCTGATTTGCTAATTATTTCTGTAGCAATAAGTAGTCTGACACTGATTATTCTAAAGCAGTGTGCGCGCATGGCAGGAACAATATTTAAAAACTCACTCCTAAAACTAACTAGGGTTTCCTCAAGTTTTTGCTATCACTCCTCAAGCATTTGCTTCCTTCTTGTTTCTGTTGTTAACCCAGGGTTGATTTGGAGGAACAAACACAATCGCCCTTACTAGTTTTTCATTTTCTCAGGAACTATACGTAAGAAGCTCACTTTAAATATAATGACATAGATAGATTAAAAGTAAAGAAAGGGAGAAAGATCTCCAATCCTAACACTAAAGAAACCCGGAGTTGCTGTATTAGTTACAAGCAAAGCAGATTTTAGAACAAGGAAAATTATCAGGGATAAATAGGGACATTACATAATGATAAGGCCTCAATTCTCCAAAAAGATATAACAATCTTTAACATGTATGCACCTAACAACAGCATTAAAATACGCAAGGCAAAAACTGATAGAACTGCAAGAAGAAATAGACAAATCCACCATCATAGTTGGAGACATCAACATTTATCTTTCAATAATTGATCCTGCAGGCAGAAAATCAGCAAGAATATAATAGAACTATAGTACCATTAATCAACTGGATTTAATTGATTATACTTCATGCAACACCACCAGAATATACATTCTCCTCAAAAAAGATACACATTTGCCTATATAAAAACAACTTTTATATGACATTAGTATTCTGACAAAAAACAAAGTAAAAAAATTTTTTTAATTATAAATTAATAAAAAAATTTTAAAAACTTTTATATGCAAATATATAAACATAGTTAATAGGTATACACCAAAGTTAGAAAAACATTTGCAAGGTTTAACATCAAAGAGCTCTTATAAATCCGTATCAAGGGAACAAGCAATTCAATAGAAAAATGGGTAGGCAAAGAATATGAATTCAGGGACATAAGGCATGTCTGAGCTTCCTCCTGGCAGGCAATTTAGTTTTAGGATATTCCTTTGGCCACAAGAGGTTCCATTTAGTCAGCTGGTGTGTCGGGGGGCGAGGGGGTGAGCCTTAAAATTTTACTCACATCTCAAATATTACTTTTTTTAAGAGTCCTCCCCTGACCAGTGATATAAGACCCTATATAATAACAGAAGCTCTAATCAGAAAAAAAAAAAAAGAATATGAATTCAGAGAAGAAGATGCTCAAAATTAGGAGAAATCAGGAAAATGCAAGTTAAGATAATAACGAGATGCCCAATTAAGCCTAAGAGATTGGCCGACAAGTTTTCGATTGAACTTACATTTATTGAGCGCATATTGTATGACAGCCTCTGAGCTGAGCAGACCTCTAATTCAGCGTTCAGAAAGTGCTGTGAAGCAGACCATGTACCTTTTTTACAGATGAAGAAAGTGAGGGTCAGCCAGGCACGGTGGCTCACGCCTGTAATCCTAGCATTCTGGGAGGCCGAGGTTGGCGGATTGCTTGAGGTCAGGAGTTCGAAACCAGCCTGAGCAAGAGGGAGACCCCCGTCTCTACTATAAATACAAAGAAATTAATTGGCCAACTAATATATATAGAAAAAATTAGCCGGGCACGGTGGTGCATGCCTGTAGTCCCAGCTACTAGGGAGGCTGAGGCAGCAGGATCACTTGAGCCCAGGAGTTTGAGGTTGCTGTGAGCTAGGCTGATGCCATGGCACTCACTCTAGCCTGGGCAACAGAGTGAGACTCTGTCTCAAAAAAAAAAAAGAAAGTGAGCGTCACAAAATTCACATGAAGAAAATGGAATTCACCCACTGGGAACTATTTTTCTTTTTGGATAGATAATTCCTTTACATAGTGTATGAGTGTGTGTGTGTGTTTGTGTGTGTGGTGTAGATAGAAAATGTTTCGAATTGAAATCTCCCCCACATATCTCTCAGCCATTGATTTCTCATGCTGATGTCACCCATCCCATAACTACTTCTGTTAGTTTCTTGTGTATCTTCCCAGAACTTTTATATATTTATACATTTATATTATTCTCCCTTTTTTAAAACAAAAGTTACCATAATATGCACTGAACCACATCTCACTATTAGTTAACAGTACATCCTAGAAGTGCGTATATAGTTCCACAATGAGAATCCTCATCTTTTAACAGTTGCATAGTACTCCACTACAAAACTGCCAGAATTTATTTTACTAGCCCCTATGACGTACATTTGCATTTTTAGTCTTTTGCTTTTAAAAACAATGTATCAATAATAGTGTACATAATTTTGTCTCGCATGTTCAAGATAGCTGTTGGAAAAATTCACCGAAATGAGATTGCGATTAAACATTTAAAAATGTGTAATTTTTGCAGCTATTACCAAATTTCCCTCTGTCAGTACTATATAAACAACAGATTATAGGCCCAAACAATACCATCATTTGAGCATGCTATTCAAGCTTTTATTTTATTTTATTTTATTTTATTTTATTTTTTTGAGACAGAGTCTCCCTTTGTTGCCCAGGCTAGAGTGAGTGCCGTGGCGTCAGCCTAGCTCACAGCAACCTCAATCTCCTGGGCTCAAGCGATCCTCCTTCCTCAGCCTCCCGAGTAGCTGGGACTACAGGCATGTGCCACCATGCCTGGCTAATTTTTTGTAAGTATATTTTTAGTTGGTCAATTAATTTCTTTCTATTTTTGGTAGAGACAGGGTCTCGCTCAGGCTGGTTTCGAACTCCTGACCTCGAGCGATCCACCCGCCTCCGCCTCCTAGAGTGCTAGGATTACAGGCCACTGCGCCCAGCCTATTTAAGCTATTAGATTTGGAACTGACAAGTGGAAATGGTTAATCTCAGCAAAATTGTATTTGCTACACATTTCTCCTGGCATCAGTGAGGTGAACACTGTTTTAGACTGGGAAAAGTGTTAAATGATCTATATAGCACTTATGGTTGGTGGTGGTCCAAGTAAAAGGGTATTGTTATCCATTGCTGGTATAAATGTGAACATTTTCAACCTATTTATAAAACATTCTAGCAACCTGTATGAAAATTTTTAAAACGACAAATACCTTTTGTCTTTGACATACCATTCTTGGCAATCTGTCATATAGAAATAAAATACATAAGGGTCTATTTATAAAATATTCATTATGGAATCACCCATAGTGACCCAAAAAAGGAACAAAATGAAAGCTCAACAATATAAAAATGGCTGTATGAATTACAATTTATGCATCCTATAAAATATTATGCAGCTTTCAATAAACACAAAAAAATGGACTTAAACAGAACTCTAGAACAAATGGGCCTGACTGACATTTACAGAACATCCTCCCCCAAAACCACTGAATATACATTTTTCTCATTAGCTCATGGGACATTTCCTAAGATTGACCATATCCTAGGCCACAAGCAGGTCTCAAAAAATTTTTAAAAATAGAAATTATACCATGCATCTTCTCAGACCACGATAGAATAAGATTAGAAATCAACTCCAACAGAAACTCTCATCTTTATACAAAGTCATGGAAACTAAACAAACCTCTGCTGAATGATTATTTCATTAAGGAGGGAATCAAGATGGAAATAAAAAGATTGTTTGAACTAAATGAGAAAGGAGACACAAGTTATCAAAATCTGTGGGACATAGCTAAAGCAGTCCTGAGAGGAAAGTTTATGTCCATAAATGCCTACATCCAGAAGATCACAAATCAACAATCTAATGAATCATCTCAAAGAACTGGAAAAGGATGAGCAAACCAACCCCAAACCTAGCAGAAGAAGAGAAATAACAAAGATCAGAGCAGAACTAAATGAAATTATAACAAAAAAACTATACGCAAGATTAATAAAACAAAAAGTTGGTTCTTTGAAAAAATAAAATTGGCACGCCTCTGGCTAGGTTAACGAGAAGCAGAAAAGAAAGAACCCTAATGAGCTCCATTAGGAACGAAAAAGGAGAAATTACAACTGATGCCACGGAAATACAAAATATCATCTATGAATACTACAAAAACCTCTATGCATATAAACTGGAAAATGTGGAGGAAATGGACAAATTCTTAGAAACACACAGCCGCCCTAGGCACAAAGAGGAAGAAACAGAATTCCTGAACAGATGAATATCAAATATCGAAATTGAAACAGCAAGAAAAAACCTTCCTAAAAAGAAAAGTCCCGGACCAGATGGTTTCACACCCAAATTTTACCAGGCCTACCAAGAACTGGTGCCTATCCTGCAAAATTATTCCACGACATCAAGAAGGAAGGAATCCTCCCCAACACATTTTATGAAGCCAATATCACCATGATACCAAAACCAGGAAAGGAAACACACACAAAAAATAAAACTACAAACCAATATCTCTTATGAATATGGATGCAAAAACTCTCAACAAAATCCTAGCAAACCAAATTCAGGTCCTTATCAAAAAAATTATCCATCATGACTAAGTGGGCTTCATCCCAGAGATGCAGGGATGGTTCAACATACACAAATCTATAAATGTAATTCACCACATAAACAGAAGCAAAAACAAAGACCATATGGTCCTCGCAATAGATGCAGAAAAACCATTTGACAAAATTCAAAACCCTTTTATGATAAGAACGTTTAACAAAATAGGCATAGGTGGGACTTAGCTAAAAATGATACAAGCCATATATGACAAACCCACAGCCAACATCATACCATTCAGTATGATAAAAAATTGAAAGCATTCCCACTTAGAACTGGAACCAGACAAGGTTGCCCTTTATCACTGCTTCTATGCAACATAGTCCTGGAAGTCCTAGCCAGAGCAATCAGATGAGAAAGAAATCAAGGACATCCAAATGGGGGAAGAAGAGGTCAAACTATTGCTCTTTGCTAATGATATGATCTTATATCTAGAAAACCCCAATGATTCTGCCATGAGACTACTGGAATTGATACATTTAGTAAAGTCTCGGGTTACAAAATCGACATACAGAAATCAGTTAGTATTCCCATATGCCAACAACAGGCAAACTGAGAACTAAATCAATATCTTTTGCAATAGCAACAAAGAAAGTAAAATACTTAGGAATATATTTAACTAAGAAGGTAAAAGACCTCTACAGGGAGAATTATGAAACACTGAGGAAGGAAACAGCAGAGGACGTAAATAGATGGAAAACCATGCCATGCTCATGGGTTGGCAGAGTCAACATTGTTAAAATGTCTATACTAACCAAAGTGATCTACAGACTCAATGCTATCCCTATTAAAATACCAACATCATTTTTCACAGATCTAAAAAATATAATTCTACCCTTTGTATAGAACCAGAAAAGACCCCATTAGCAAAAGCAATCTTTTTTTTTTCTATTTTCAGATGGCCAATTAATTTCTTTTTATATTTTTATTTTTAGTAGACACAGGGTCTTGCTCAGGCTGGTCACAAACTCCTGAGCTCAAACGATCCACCCACCTCGGCCTCCCAGAGTGCTAGGATTACAGGCATGAGCCACCACACCCGGCCAGCAAAAGCAATCTTAAGCAAAAAAAAAAAAAAAAAATTGGGAGGCATCAGTTTTTCAGACTTCAAGCTATACTACAAGGCTATAGTAACTAAAATACCATGGTATTGGCACAAGAACAGAGACACAGACCAATGGGACAGAACTGAGAACCCAGATATAAAATCATCCTCATATAGCCATCTAATCTTAGACAAAGCAAACAAAAACATACACTCGGGAAAAGAATCTTTATTCAATAAATGGTGCTGGGAAAACTGGATAGCCACACGTAGAAGATTGAAACAGGATCCACACCTTTCACCTGTCACAAAAATCAAGTCACGGTGGATAACAGACTTAAACCTAAGGCGTGAAACTATAAGAATTCTAGAAGAAAATGTTGGAAAACTCTTACAGACATTGGCCTAGGCAAAGAATTTATGAAGAGGACCCAAAGGCAATCACAGCAACAACAAAAATAAACAAATAGGACCTGATCAAATTAAAAAGCGTCTGCACAGCCAAGAAAACTATCAGGAGGGCAAACAGATACCTACACAAAGGGAGAAAATATTCATTCACATGTTACACATCGATAAATGGCTGATAACTAGAATCTACATAGAACTCAGGAAAATCAGCAAGAAAAAATCAAACAACCCTATCAAAAAGTGGGCAAAGGACATGAACAGAAACTTTTCAAAAGAAGATAGACTCAATGGTGATATACCACCTCTTGTATTTTCCTGGATAGAGCTGGAACCCATTCTACTAAGTAAAGTATCTCAAGAATGGAAAAATAAGCACCGCATGTACTCACCAGCAAATTGGTATTAACGGATCAACACCTAAGTGGACAGGCCGGGCGTGGTGGCTCACGCCTATAATCCTAGCACTCTGGGAGGCCGACGTGGGTGGATTGCTCAAGGTCAGGAGTTCGAAACCAGCCTGAGCAAGACCCCGTCTCTACCAAAAATAGAAAGAAATTAATTGACCAACTAAAAATACAAATACCAAAAAAAAATTAGCCAGACATGGTCCAGGCTCATGCCTGTCGTCCCAGCTACTCGGGAGGCTGAGGCAGAAGGATCGCTTGAGCCCAGGAGATTGAGGTTGCTGTGAGCTAGGCTAATGTCACGGCACTCACTCTAGCCCGGGCGACAAAGTGAGACCCTGTCTCCAAAAAAACAAAAAAATACCTAAGTGGACATATAGGAGTAACATTTATCGGGTGTTGGGAGGGTAGGAGGGTGGAGGAGGGGATGGGTATATACAACCACAATGAGTAAGAGGTGCAACGTTTGGGGTATGGACATGCTTGAAGCTCTTACTCAAGGGGGGAGGGAGGCGTGGGCAATATATGTAACCTTAACACTTCTACCCCCATAATATGTCAAAATAAAAAAAATTAAAATGATAATAATAAAAAAAAGAAGATAGACTAATGGCTAACAAACATACGAAAAAATCTTCAACATCTCTAATCAGGGAAATGCAAATCAAAACCAAAATGAGATATCGCTTATCCCCAGTGAGAATGGCCTTTATCAGAAAGTCCCAAAACAATAAATGTTGGCGTGGATGCGGAGCAATAGGAACACTCATGCACTGCTCATGGGAATGAAAACTAGTGCAACCTCTGTGGAAAGCAATATGGAGATACCTCAAAGAGATACAAGTAGAACTACCATTTGATCCAGCAATCCCATTACTGGGCACCTACCCAAAAGAACAAAAGACACTCTATAAAGAAGACATCTGCACTGGAATGTTTATAGCATCACAATTCACAATTGCAAAGATGTGGAAACAACCCAAGTTCCCATCAATACATGAGTGGATTAATAAAATGTGGTATATGTACACCATGGAGTTCTACTCAACCACAAAAAACAATGGTGATCTAGCACCTGTTGTATTATCCTGGATAGAGCTGTAACCCATTCTACTAAGTGAAGTATCACAAGAATGGAAAAACAAGCACCACATGTACTCACCATCAAATTAGTACTAACTGATCAACACTTAAGTGCACATATAGTAATAACGTTCATCGGGTGTCGGGCAGATGGGAGGGGGGGTTGGGTATATTCACACCTAATGGGTGGGGTGCTCACCATCTGGGGGATGGACACTTGAATCTCTGACTCAGGTGACGCAAGGGCAATATACGTAACCTAAACATTTGTACCCCTGTAATATGCTGAAATATAAAAAAATAAACCACTTTAGAAAAGGGGGAAAATATTATACAACTTTCAAAAGGAGTGAATTAAAGTTGCATGAATTAAGTTGTGATTTCCACAGATACTGCTACATGAAAAGATGGAGAAAAATATAGGATCCCAGTCTGTAAAACAAATATCATCAACACGCATAAATGTTTGCATATATATTTGTTTGTGGGCATACTCAAAAATATTTATATTGTAGATGTATATACATATATATATATAATTATATGGGAGAATGTAGAAAACACATATTACTTGGGATATAGGTTTGATTGCTCTAAGGCCAAAATAGTAATGACTTAAGATGAAATTTTTCTCTCATATTCCGGGAATAATCAGTTCAGGACTAATAAGGCAGTTTTGGGTGCTAGGAATTGAAGCTACTTCTAGCTTGTTAATCTGCTAAACTCAGCATGTGGCTTTCTATGTCATGGCCTAAGTAATACAGCAGTTCTAGCTCCTACCATGATGTATTTGAGAATAGGAAACAGAAAAAGAGTATACCTCTTCTTTTTAAGATCATATTACAGAAGTTGTAGCCATCATTTCCACTTATGTCCTATGCGCCAAAATGTGGTTACATGGCCAGACCTTCAAGGGAGTGCAAGGAAATAAATTCTTCACCTGTGTAGCAATGTACCCAGTTAAAATTTGGGGTTTCTACTACTAATGGAAGAGGAGGAGAAAGGACATTGGGAGACAATAGTGTTCTTTGCCACAACAGAGTAGATTAATAGATGAGCTAGGTAACAAAGGAAAAGGGACACTTCTTTTTTCTCCAGAACTCATCTACTTCTGCATTACAAACCCACTCTAAAACTTAGTGGCTTGAAACAATGATTTACTATTTCTTACTATACTATGATTTGGCTAGAAAGTTCTGTTGCTCTTCCCTGGGTTCATCCATGTGGCTCCCTTTATGTTGTCTTTCATCCCAAACTTATTCATGGTCTCAGGGCAGTGTTCCAGAAGATGAAAAAGGAAGCTGCAAAGCTTCCCAAGGCCTCTAAGAAGTTGCACGAAATCATATCTACTGCATTCTATAGTCAAAGTAAGTCACAAGGATAGCTAGATTTAAAGGATGTGGAAATAAACTACTCTTTGATGAGGAAAGTGGCAAAGGCATGTTGCAAAGGGGCATGAACAAAGGAGGCATGATTTATTGGAGATAAATGTTATAATGGTCTAACAAATATTATGTTTTTACTTACATTTGTATATAAAATTTCATATTTATCCACATAGTTAAAGAAATATAAATGAGTAAAACTGGTTAAACAAACTCATGGTAAAGACAGATACAAATTTGACCAAGTCACTCTTCTGTTTCTTATTGCCATACATATTAAAGTCCAAGCCCCTGAAGCCCATACAATGATATTACACTACCTCCCAGGAGTTATTTTACAAAAACCAAGAAGATAAATTGCTTCTGGCTAAAGTGGTTGGGAAAGGCTTCTTTAAGCTGTGGGATCTTAACTGGCCTTTGAAGGAAGAAATATTTGAATTGATGGACAGGAGCTAGGAGGTAAACCGTTAATTACCAATCTATTTAGGACTACACACTTAAAAAATTGAAATATAGCATACATGCAGAAAAATGAATTATCTATCATAAAGTAAAAATACCCCTGTATCTACCAACCAAGTAATAGAATATTACCAGCTAACAGAAACCCCCTCTTATAAGACCTCTTAATAACTATCCTGTCACTCATACCCAAATGAAGCCATTCTTCTGACTTCTGATCATAGATCACTTTTGCCTGTTTTGAATCCAACATAAATGAAATGATACAATGTATATTTTTACCATTATATTTGTGAGAATCATCTGTGTTGTTAAATAGGTAGTTTGTTCATATTCATTGCTATATTCCATTATATGAATAAATCAAATATATTTATCAATTGTATTACTGGTATTTGGGTTGTTTCCACTTTGAAAACTATAATATTGAGCAATTATGGTTTGAGGCTATTAACCAATTATTGTTCCATGAACTTTCTTTTATGTATCCCTTGGCACACATGTGCAGACATTTCTGTGGAGTATATACTTAAGATTAAAATTGCTTGTTCATTGACATATGTTCAAATTTTGTAAAGAATGACAGTTTTCCAAAGTTTACATTATTTCTATCCCCACCATCAGTGTATGAAAGTTTCATTTTCTCTACATCCTGGCCAAAACTTGATATTGTCAATCTTTTTAGTTTTTGCCATTCTGATAGATATGTAATGGTATCTCATTTCGACAGCAACTTTTTTCCTGATGACCACCGAGGTTGAGCACCATTTTATGCTACTCGCCATTTGAACATCTTTTCTGAAGTGCTTGTTCAAATCACTTGCCTATATTTCTGTTGGGCTGTCATTCCTTTTTTTTGTTGATCTTTATACGTTATTTATACATTCTAGATATGAGTTCTTAGTCAAATATATGTGTGGTAAATATAGTTTGCTTTTGTCTTAATGGCGTCTTTTGACAGAATTCTTAATTTTAATGTAATACATTTTATACCAATATTTTCCTAAATTATTTTCAATGTTTCCCCTATTTCTTCTTAAGAATTAACAGATACAGCAATTGGTACCAGGAGTTGTCACAGGAAATGGACTCTCAAAATGGGATTTTGTAGCAGAAGTATGGTCAAAAACACCTAGTTCTTCATTACCGGAAGTGGAACTCTATCTAGAGGACTCTTTTTTAATGTAAAAAACTTTACCAGAGGCTCCCTGTTCCCTCTCAGTCAAAATACACAAGGTAGTTGTACGTAGGCACACTGCAATAACTTAGGGATCTGTCGCCCAAAGAAGGGAACCACTACTAAAAGCAACAGCATACGCTCAGGAGAGTCAAAAGTATGTCCAAAGGGACATGAGGAGCCCAGCTTAATGGGAGAAGAGATTTTATGGATAAAACCAGAGATTAAAGTTCTGATTTTTATCCATTATACGAATGGTTACCAACCTTTTTGGCACCAGGGACCGAGTTCATGGAAGATAATTTTCCTCGGACGCGGGAGGGCTGGCGGGTGGGAGGCGGAGTCCAGGCCGCGCTGCCAGCGGTGAGGCCGGCTGTCCACACAGGCAGCCTCACGCGTCCAAGCCCGCCCTGCAGCGGGGGCAGGTTCCTGAGTCTCACAGAAGATAACTGTCCCATTGACTGGCCATGGGCACGCGCTGTAGGGAGCTGGGTGGGCACAGTCCCTGATGGGCCACAGACCAGGGCTTGGGGACCGCAGCTCTATACAATAGGAAACCATGGAAAACTTCTTTATGGGGCTACATTATGATGAAAGCTGTGTTTAATCTGACGGTGATATTTGAGGTAGTTTAGAGAAGAAAAAATAGAGGCAGAGAAACCACTAAGAACTTGCAGCAGGCCGGGCGCGGTGGCTCACGCCTGTAATCCTAGCTCTCTGGGAGGCCGAGGTGGGCGGATCGTTTGAGCTCAGGAGTTCGAGACCAGCCTGAGCAAGAGCCAGACCCCATCTCTACTATAAA